>JAFLJL010007101.1:2500-10380 GCA_018398815.1 Conus ventricosus | reverse complement strand
AACGTAATCTTACTAGGATTCACATTTTCGCTGGACTTGTAATTCACTGTAACATATATATATATATATATATATATATATATATATTATATATATATATATATATTATTATTGAAGTGCTAAAATTTTAGCACTTCATTTTAGAAATATTTTTAACAGATGTTGCTCCCTAGACGGTTGAGCTCTTTTGGATTTTTAAAGGACATTTTTATACTGTTCGTGATATATATATATATATATATATATATATATATATATATATATATATATATATATATATATATATATATATATATATTCAAGATAAAGGTAAATAAAAATGAAATTAAAAGTCAAAATGAAAATAAAATTAAAACAAAACAAAATAAAATAAAATATATGTAGGGTGGCTGTGACTTCTGCATGAAGTGAGTAAAGGTGTGTGTGTATGTGCTTGTGTTGGTGGACGATATTGCCAACTGGTGTTGAAGTGGTGGGTATGTGTACTTCTGTTATTGTTGGATGTTGATGCCTTGGGGCTGTAGCGTACCCAGTTTGGCAATGAGTTAGGATTCTTGTGATGTGCGTTCAAAACTGTCACTCTGTGACTGCTAGAGTGCCAAGACTGTCACATGGTTGATGTTGTGCTGGGGGTGGTTGGAATGTAGGGCGACGGGTTTGGGTCGGTGGTGGAGGATGACAACCAGGTGTTCAGAGATGCTTGTCTCAAGTGTGCGCGATGCACCTATACAGATCTTGCCACACAGCTGGCAGTGGATGGCATATCCAATGTTGGGGCTCTGACAGGAGAATGTGCGTTTGACTGTGAAGGAGTCTTTGGGGCCCTGTAGGATGGTGTCTGGTTTGGTGAGGGGGCAGATTTTGCAATTGAGTTTTGAACAGAGGTGAGTACCTGGCGGTGTGGTAGTGGAGATTCTGTTCAATTTGGACTGCACGAGAAGATCGTTTACGTATTTATCACGTTTGAACGTGATCCTTATTTTCATCATCGTTATTATTTTCATCATCATTATTACCATGATTGTTATTGTTATTGTTGCTGTTGTTGTTGTTGTTGTTGCTGTCGCTGTCATTACTATTATCATTCCTACAGGCACACAGACAGACAGACTGACTGACACACACACACACACACACACACACACACACACACACACACACACACACACTTAAGTCAACAAGATGGCAGAGACCGCTAACTGCGAAGTATTTTGACTCTTTCATTTGCTTGTTTTAAACCACGCACTGACACCAAACATGCAGTCCAGGAGTTGTCGCTTCAGCTGCAGTGTCCCACGTGGTACTGGACAACCTGCTGTTACAAGTGAAAAGTCCCACAACCTGAAATGGGCGACTACATCAATCATCACATGGTCAATGAGGCAGCCAGCAATGAGATGGAAACACCCAAGAAGGACAGAGAAGAACGAGTAGCACCCCCACCCCCACACATACACATGCACGCACGCATGCACGCACGCACGCGCGCACGCACGCACGCGCGCCCGCACGCATGCACGCACGCATGCACACACACACACACACACACACACACACACACACACACACACACACACACACACACACACACACACACACGCATGCACAAAATCCTGATAACACGGAGATTTCACAATTTTGACGAATTAGACACACTGTACCATGCACTGTCGTTTTTATGTTGTATTGTCTTGAAAATCAATGGCACCATTTTGCATGTCATGCCATGCTATCGGTAGTTTACTTTGAAATACGCTGGTCGGGGGTACGGTATAAATGGGTATCAATCTAGCGATTTACACGCTGTGCAATATCTTCAGTATATAACGGTAAATGACGATGCATCCATAACAGGTGGAATCAGGCCAAGACATGTTTCCACTTCGATGCATTTTCCACAGAAGTATAATACAACTAATCGCTCTGATATGTTGCAGCATACAATTCAGACTCGTCCAGCCCAACACCATTTAAAAGCTCTGCTACAAGACGAGCGAACAAGAGCAATGTGTTGACACACGGGAGCACAAGCGACGGACTTAACTTCACCAGTACTGAAACACAGAATGGTTCCTTGCTGATTTCTAACTTTGCCACGTGTCTGAAAAATCCAGCTGTCAAAGAATTCATTGTAGAAGACTTAACTGGCCATCTCCGTTTTCAAGGTTCAGCTGCAGTTTACATTTCTGAGTGTCGGTTCGTACTCCATGTAGAGTCTCATCAAGTTGTGCGTTTCCAAATTGACGAATGCCTCGGATATGTCGTGTTTTGAGCATTCGGACCATTCCGGGGCAATCAAACGACTATCAGATGTGACAAAATGCTTATATGCTTCAGTTCCAGTCCCTGTTCAATATAGCTTAACCAACACAGTCATGGTCCAAGTGTTTGTCCCAGGCCAGGAACAATTGTTTTGCATGCCACTTTGTCAAATGTCTTTGTCTTTTTCCCCTGTGAACTGGTCTCAGAGGCGATCTGTTGAACTGCAACTCATTTATCTATCTTCATCTGGCGGTGAGTAAGAATTCTAGAGTGCTAACATCAACAGAGAGAAAACAAGAAAGCAGAATGGAAAGAACGTGTGGTAGAAAGCAGAATGGAAAGAACGTGTGGTGTCATGTATTTACTTATCTGTGCATTCATTTATGTATTTATGAATTGTTTGTTTGTTATTCTATATTATTTATTCATATATTTATTTCTTCATTTCTCTATTCATGTGTTTGTTTATTCATTTGTATATTCATTTCTTCATTCATTTATTTACTTTTACTGTCAGTTGTCCTCGTCATCACAAGACACCTCCTCCCTCCCTCTCCCTCTCTCTCTCCCACACTCCCTCCCTCTCTCTCTCTCTCCCTCTCTCTCTCTCTCTCTCTCTCTCTCTCTCTCTCTCTCTCCTCTCTCTCTCTCTCAAATGTCTCTGGTGTACATATCTGTGATATATTTTTTTCCCAAAGAAAGCATTCTCCCATTACAATGCTACGCATAAACAATGTCTGAAACCAATGCCTCATTTAGAAAGTTCTACACATTTGTAGTACTTTGAAAGGAACCGTGTTGGACCTTTGTTTCCCAAACAGTTTAGGGCAGTAGCTGGCAATATTTTGACATAAGATTCTGAAATACCCTACGCTTTTCCTTTAGAACCTGAAGGGTAAAAAAACCACGATTGGAATACACCTGTCAATACAACTGAACAAATGTGCCCACTCCCCCCCCCCCCCCCCCCTGCACCACGCATCACTGTAAACAACAACAACAACAACAACAACAACAAAACAACAAAACAACAACAACAACCAGTATCACGTCCCGGTCACCACTGTCGTCAGGAGATTACGTGTGCTACATTAATTGTAGGAGAGGTTACTCACTCTATTCAGAAGGAACAATTCATTTGCAATCACAGACTGACAAATGCATACTTGTGCGATCTTGTTTCTTCAGTTGCCAACACTTAATTGGGTTCCCTCTAATAAGAGGCTTCAGGTTATTGCTCAATTTAAAGTTTTGCTAATTAGCAGTAGTAATCAGCATCTCTTTCTCATGAAAACATAACACTCGCCACAGGCCCCCGAGGCCAATAGAAATCCGTTGAATACAGTCACAGGTCGTCATAGCCAATTTGGACAAGTCCCCAAGGTCTAATCCTTCACAGGCCCCCGAGGCCATTAAAAATCCCTTAAATGCAGTCACAGGCCGTCATAGGCAATATGTACAAGTCCCAAGGTCATTAAAAATCCCGTCATCGTTTTCACCATGCAGTGGTCTGTTGCATGGTATGTCTTCTTTCGAATTCGGTGTCCCCTTCTCCTTCACATCGCTGTTTTTGTCTGTACTCATGGAACTTTCAAATCCCCCACCTACACAGCCATGTTTAAGCCTGTGTTCAACTGTGCCATGTTCAAGCCTGTGTTCAACTGTGTGAGAGGAGTGTTTTCAATGTGTTGTTGTTCCATCCAAGCGCTATACCCGCGACCAGCTGTTGTCAGCCAGTCGTGCTCCTTTCGATTTGCCACTTGCCACTCGTTTGAAAGACTTATGAATAGGGGTAGACCGCGTGCATTTCAAACAGCCGTGGCACCGATGTCGGCGAGAGGGAAGGAGAAAGCAGAGGCGGATTGAAGTGATCGTCAGCAGTCGGCCTGCCCTCAACGGACGAGACTCCCTTCAGCACTATATTTTAGATGATCAGGACACGGTGCAGGAAAAGCATGGCGATCGTACACACTTAGAAATGAAACCGATCAAAACTGACATCAATGGTTTGAATCAAGAACGTTCAAAATGCTTCAAGATAATGACTTAAACACTCAGTCCGTTCGAAACAAGACTCATGATGTTTGTGACCACATAATCCAGGGCAACTACGATGTGACTTTTCTGACTGAAACGTGGCTCCATCCACAGGGGATGAAGCTGATATGGCGGCGGTGACGCTTCCAGGCGTCACTTGACGTCTTTTCCAAGGCAGGACAGTAGTAGAGCTGGCACTGCAATGTTATACAGGAACAGTCTTTAAAAAAAACACCCATTTTCTTTCCAAAATTGGAAATGAATTGAGGCAGAGAACAGTAAACAATAAACAGTAAACAAGTGGGGTAACGTTTGCTCCAAAAGAAAACCTAACACAGAGTAACTTTTATTCAAGACTGGCACAGCCTTTTAAACTTGAATATAGTCAGACAAATACATAGACGAACAATCTAATGGTGGGGGGAAAACAAGCGCAGGCCAACAACTGAACTGTCTTCACAGTAACGACTTGGCAAAGATTTGGACTTAAGGAGAAAGGAGGGGGGGGGGGGGGGGGCTTGAAAAATGGACAAACTAGGAACAGGAAATTAAGAAAATATATTACAGATATGAAAACCCCTCACTAGCTGCATAAGGGAACCATCGCAATCCCTTTTGAAGGCAGATTTATTTGTATTGCCTGCTCCAAGGTCTTTCGTCGCTGGGTCGGACTCATCAGGGAGACACGGCTGGTTGTGTCCGCGCTCCTGGCGTCAAATAGAGACACACCACAGTCCATAACACTGTGGTGTTCTCACCACCAAGGGTGCAAAAAAGAATCCAATAGCACCCCAAAGCAGCCAGCGAAGGGTAGTAAATGAAACCAAACGAAAGTTTGGGGAGGAAAAAAGTTGCTGAAAAACTAAAGACATTATGCAAAATGTAGGGGACACTCTTTGCGCCTACGCTTGAGGATCCACCCAAAGATGCAAGGGAGATCAAAAGACAAACACACAGATGGACAGAAACAAATACAAGTAACCTCAATTTAATCAGAACAAAATTGGAAATGAAATGAAGCAGGGAACAGTAAACAATAAACAGTAAACAAGTGGGGTAACGTTTGCTTCCATAAGTAAACACAGAGTAACTTTTATTCAAGACTGGCACAGCCTTTTAAACTTGAATGAAGTCAGACAAATACATAGACGAACAATCTAATGGTGGGGGAAAAAAACAAGCGCAGGCCAACAACTAAACGGTCTTCATAGTAACGACTTGGCAAAGATTTGAACTTAAGGAGGAGGAGGGGGTGGGGGAGTTTGAAAATAGAGAAACTGGGAACAGGAAATTAAGAAAATATATTACAGATATGAAAACCCCTCACTAGCTGCATAAGGGAACCATCGCAATCCCTTTTGAAGGCAGATATATTTGTATTGCCTGCTCCGAGGCCTTTCGTCCGCTGGGTCAGACTCATCAGGGAGACACGGCTGGTTGTGTCTGCGCTCCTGGCGTCAAATAGTGGGGTAGCAAACGTTCCCCCACTTGTTTACTGTTTATTGTTTACTGTTCCCTGCTCATTTCATTTCCAATTTTGTTCTGATTAAATTGAGGTTTCTTGTATTTGTTTCTGTCCGTTTGTGTGTTTGTCTTTTGATCTCCCTTGCTTGTTTTTCCCCACCATTAGATTGTTCGTCTATGTATTTGTCTAACTTTATTCAAGTTTAAAAGGCTGTGCCAGTCTTGAATAAAAGTTACTCTGTGTTCTGTTTTCGTATGGGGAACAAACGTTACCCCACTTGTTTACTGTTTATTTTCTTTCCAAATAAAGATTTTACTTTTACAGCCTTTGAGGTGTGTGAGGTCTGTTTGGACTTTGATGTCAGACCTTTGTGTTTCTTTGTGTGTACCGTCCCCCACTAGTTGGGAAAAAACCCTCAAGAATCAATGTTCTTAGACCAGTTCCCGATCTGCTTGAATCATACAATATGTACAAAAAATTGTTTATTGTTGGTGAGGTTAACGTCCATTTTGACAATCCATCTGATCCCTGTACTTTAGCTTTAAGTGCTGTGCTTTAAAATCTTAATCTGCAGCGAATGGTGAATGTACCTATTCAACGTAAAGGTCATACTTTAGACTGGTTAATCACCAACCGTGTTTCCGATGTGTTTGATTTATCTGTTCCAGACATGCTATTATCGGACCATTTTTTTTATTCCTTTGAACTATGTCTTAGAGAGCCTGGTGCAGCAACAAAGAAAATTGTTTCTCAGAATCTCAATGCTATTGATATGCATGCTTTCAAGACTGATGTTCACATAGTGCTTGTTTCAATTTGTCAGTCCAATTCATCTGATCTCATATGTACCCACAACACTTGCTTGCAACAGCTGCTTGACCAACATACCCCATCATTGTACGTGCAGTATCAGACCGTCCATCCGCCCCTTGGATGGCTCTAGATAATATTCATGCTTGAGTGCTACCGCGGACTGCCGTACGAGTATGGCGCGAGTCTGTTCTGACTATTCACAGAGAAATATATGCAGAGCAGCGTCGCATGGTTACAAACATGATACATGGAGCTACGAAAAATTACATATGTGGTAGGATAGCAGGTTCTGACCGTTCCAGAGAACTCTTTCGCCTCAGTTATCAGATGTTGGGCAAAGCAGGAGACACCGTGCTTCCTTCTAACATCCCCCAGAGTCTCTTCCTAATAAATTCAATGAGTTTTTTTTTGTTGGCAAGATTGAACAGATCAGAAGCAGCTCTGACCCTAATACACCATGCCGCCCTGATGCTGTTGTGTTCTCTGGTACACTGAAAAAAGAGCCTGTATCTGAGATCCGTATAAAAGAGATACTAAAGAAAATGCCAAAGAAGTCCTGTGACCTCGACCCTATTCCTGCCTTAATCCTATTTGATTGTTTAGACGAGATTACACCCATAGTCACTGATATGCACACGTCCTTACTACCCGGTATTGTGCTCGAGTGCTTTAAGCATGCTTTTGTGAGGCCCCCTCTAAAGATCGCAAACCAGAACTCAAACTGCTTGAAGAACTATCGTCCAATCTACAACCTACCATTCTTGTCAAAGGTATTGGAACGCATTGCACTAAAACAGCTTCTACATCATCTTGAATCTCATTACCTGCTTGAGCAGTTCCAGTCAGCCTTTCGTACATGTCATAGCACATAAACTGTTTTATTGCGTGTGGTCAACGACCTCCCTCAGGCCCCAGACAATGAGCATGTGTCTATCTTGTCACTGCTAGACTGATCAGCAGCATTTGATACCAAAGACCACAGCATCCTCATAACGTGGTTGCGTTACCACTTTTGGCTGCTCTGGGACGGTTCTGGACTGGTTCAACTCCTAGTTAACTGGCCGTACCCAGTCTGTTGTCACTGGCTACGAATCAGCACCACCAGTGCTGAAATGTGGTGTACCACTGGGTTCTGTCTTGGGACCCGTCCTGTTCACTATGTACACATAGGATCTCAGCATTATCATTCATCAGTCAGGCCACTCGTACCATTTCTTTGCAGATGATTCGCATCTGTATAACTCTTCAACTCCATCAGATGTTGACTCTCTTAAGTGCAGTCTGAGAGATAGTATAGGCGACG
>JAFLJL010007100.1:0-16673 GCA_018398815.1 Conus ventricosus | reverse complement strand
AAAAAATTTTTTTTTAAAAAAAAAAAAAAAAAAATTTTTTTAAAAAAAAAAAAATTTAATTTTCAACGGTCTTTTTGCCCCTTGGATAAAACTAAAGTAAAAACGCCCTTTGGCGTTGTTAATGTGAGCGTTTAGAACAGGTTTAATGTCTCTTACTTTTTTTAAGCTTTCCTTTTTTTTATTGCTCGGGGTCTGGTGTTGAGAAAAACTTGTCCTCGCCTTTCTTTGAAGATCAAACTTTTGTCTTTTGAGTCATCAAATCGGCCTGTAAACGATTAAATTCTTCATCCGTGATGTTTGAGTCAGCTATTTGCTTTATTTATTGTCAGTTTGAACGAACTAAGTTTAGCTGTTATTAGTTGAACCATAGCTGTGTGCTTTTGGAGTTTAGTTTTTAATTTTTTGCTAGCAGCACCTACAGCTAATGAAACACGACCGAGAGCTAAAGACAAACCTTAGGGTAAGCTGCGGGTGCGCCTATGCCTGTTGCTAGAGACCAACACTCTTTCCCTGCTGATAGGAATTATAGTTGATGCTCCATTTATTAACATAGGTAACAGCATTAAAGACAGCGAATACCTTCGTTGGCTTTGCTGTATTTTGAAAGGTCTTGCTCTAGTACTTGCTGCATTTGTTTTAATGTTGGTTAATCATGAAGGTTTTTTGTTAGGGGTTTCAAACTATCTCTTCTTTTGGCGGCGCTGTAGGCACGTTTGGATAAACCTGAACAGACATGCTTTTTATAAAATAAAATAATTTAGTATAGTACATATTGTAATTGCTATCTCCATATTCGCTGTGCATCAATTAATAAAAACAAATGTACATTAAGCGGTTTATCAGCTTCTTTTTCTTTCTCAATTTGAATGTTTAGTCTTTAACCTCTCTCCACTTTATGCAACTGATTATCCTCTGTTGACCTTGGGTCATCCATAAACCGTATTTTGATTTTAAATAATCATCAGCCTAACACTGTGAAGGTGCAGATCTTTAGAGCAAGGTCAGCTGTTGGACTTCTCCCCCTCCCCCCCAAACAATTTTTTATTTCGTAAAAATGATGATAAGGTTCTAAGTCCGCTAGCATAAAATTGGTTAGGACTGCGTCAATTGTACATTGTACTTTCGTTATTTTTGGATTAAAAAACTTTTTCACTTGCTCTTGCGAATGGTTCTTATCTTCACACAGCATAAATCCCTTTTAAAGCGATTTTACTGCGACACTAAAACTAAAATTCTTATAGCGTCTCCCCTGCTTTTAGGTTTATGTTGAATGATGACGCACGTTTTCGTAATATATTGCTAATTTGGACTTATATTGATCCCCAATCACCCTTTGCTAAATCAGGGTTGCTAACAACATCAAACTCTAACGAGATGTCAGAAATGCTGTATTTTGCTTCGGTGTCTGTTGATTTGATAACACGTTTGTATTCATTTAAAGTTAGTTCATATGACAATCTGTCTTTTAATGCTCCTTGAAAGTATGGGGCATGCGCTTTTAAAAAACTCAAAATCTAGGGAATGGAAAAGCGATTACCATACGCATTAACTTACAGCTAAAGCCTTTTTGCTGCTTTTAGCACCTGAGGCGAGTTCGGCGCCTATTCTAAGTTTTAGTGCTTCTTCATTGCCGATTCCTTGAAACGCAAGATCTTCCCTTTCATTCGCGGTTAGCCCTTAGATCAGAAATAGGTTAAAAATATGTCTGCATTGTTTAAAGAAAATACTTCTTGCCCCTCAAGTTTTACAGAAATTTTCTTAACGATTGCCCGTCCCAAATTCTGGACAACTGTTCTGGTTTGGTTGTTGTTGAAGCGAGTTCTATTTTAAAAATAAGCCGTGAGAGCCTGGCACTCAATCAAATCATCCGCTCCTAGGTCTGGAAATCTAACAGTAAGAATTTGTTCTGCATCAAACATTACAGTTATTGGGTTGTTTTGTTCTTCAAACTGATCGATTTGGTCTCATATCTGGAAAGGTTATTCATTGAAGTTAAGATCTTTGGAGTATTGACGATAGTTAGTCACTCTTCTTTGAGTGTTCGAGGACATGATGCAGCCTTGCAAGAGCACCACATGACATATGTTGTCTGTTATTTTTTTATGTTAAAAACTGCTCTCTTTAAAAACCATCTCCGAGGTAGCGGGATGTAAGCCTTGCCTACAATCGGTGGCATACTTAGCCTGTTTTAATTCTAATCTATAACGACTGCGCCCTCTGACCAACCTGAGCCTCTCATTTTAGCTTCTTCAGCGGCCAGCGTCCAATACTGTTCAAGCAGTTCGTCTGGCCAACCGGGTGTTAAGTATTAGAGGAAAGAATAGTCTGTTGTTTTGTCGAGACCAGACTTCTAGATTTTTTTTCATTTATTGTTACATAGTCGATTAACAGCTAACATACTTTAACTGGCGGGTCTATTGTTTGTTTGCCTGGATCTTGAGAAATAGATTGAAACAACACTTGCCTGTAAGTTTGATTGGTCAATGATCTAAATCCAATATCATTCAGTGCTTTGATAAACGCTATCTCTAGAGCATTCCTTCATGAAATTCGTCTTGTCTTCATATTTCTTTGCACATAATGTCTTTATTTTCTAAGCCAACATATTTTTTAAATTAAAAAAACATAATTAATCAGAATCAATATCAACGGTTTTTTTGCGCTTGGATCATAAAACTAAAGTATTAACGCCCTTTGGCGTTGTTTATGTGAGACTGCTTTAGATCAGAGTTTAATGTCTGTTTTCTTTTTTTAGCATTCCTTTTTAATCTGCTCGGGGTCTGGCTGTTGAGAAAAAATGTCCTCGCCTTTCAGTTGAAGATCCAACTTTTGGTCTTTTGTAGTCATCAAAATCGGCCTGTTAATCGATTTAAGTCTTCAATCCGTGTGTTTGAAGTCAGCTTAGTGCTTTATTTATTGTCAGTTTGAACGAACTAAGTTTAGCTGTTTATTAGTTGATACCATAGCACTGTGTGCTTTTGGAGTTTGTTTTAATTTTTGCTTAGCAGCCACCTACAGTCTAATGACCACTGACCGAAGAGTTAAAGCACAATCCTCCTAGAAGGTAAGCTGCGGGGCGCCTATGCCTGTGACTACTAAGTGACCAACACTCGTTCCTGCTGATTAGAGCACTTATAGTTGATGCTCCAGTATTAACATAGGTAAACAGCTATTAAGACAAGCAGAATACCTTCGTTTGGCTTTGCTGTTATTTTGAAAGGTCTTGCTCTAGTACCTTGCTGCATTTGTGTAAAATGTGGTTAATCTGAGGTTTTTATGGTTAGGGGTTTTACTATCTCTTCTTTTGGTCCGGCGCTTCTGGAGGCACGTTTGGTTAATCCTGACAGACATGCTTTTATAAAATAAAAATAATTTGTATAGTACATATTGTAATCTGCTATCTCCATATTCAGATGTGCATCAATAATAAAAACAATATTGTACATTAAGCGGTTTAATCAGCTTCTTTTTCTTTCTCAATTTGAATGTTTACGTCTTTAACCTCTCTCCCACTTCTCATGCAACTGATTATCCTCTGTTGACCTATAGGTCTATCCATAACCGTATTTTTGATGTTAAATTAATCATCAAAGCCTAACACTGTGATGGTGCAGTTACTTTAGACGCAGGTAAGACTGTTGGAACTTCTACCCCTCCCACACCCAAACAATTTCTTATTTTCGTTCAAAATGATATACGGTCTAAGTCCGTAGCATAGATTTGGTTTTAGGAATGCCGTCATTGTACATTGTACTTTCGTTATTTTTTGGGAAAATAAAAAATTTTCACTTGCTCTTGCGAATGGTTCTTAATCTTCACACAGCATTAAATATCCTTAAGCGATTTACTGCGCACACTAAACTAAAATTACATATAGCGTCTGCCCTGCTTTTTAGGATATGTTGAATGTGGACGCACGTTTTCGTAATATACTTGCTATTTTGGAACTTATATTGATCCCCAATCAGCCTCCATTGATAAATCAGGGTTGCTAACAACATCAAACTCTAACGAGATGGCAGAAAATGTGTACTTTGCTTCGGTGTCTGTTGTTTGATAACACGTTGTATTCATTAAATGTTGTTCATTGACAATCTGTCTTTTAATGGCTCCTTGAAAGTATGGGGCATTGCGCTCTTTAAACAACTCAAAATCTCTGGGGAATGGAAAAGCGATTACCATACGCTAAACTTACAGCACTAAAGCCTTTTAGCTGCTTTTTAGCACCTGAGGCGAGTTCGGCGCCTATTCTAAGTTTTAGTGCTTCTTCAATTGGCCGATTTCTTGAAAGCAAAGATCTTCCCTTTCATTCGCGGTTAGCATAGATCAAGAATAGGTTTAAAAATATGTCTGCTATTGTTTAAAGAAAATACTTCTTGCCCTCAAGTTTTACAGATATTTCTTAACGAGTGCCCGTCCCAATTTGGACAACTGTTCTGGTTTGGGCTGTTGTTTGATGCGAGTTCTATTTTAAAAGTTATAAGCCGTGCAGAGCAATGGCACAATCAAAGCATCCGCTCCTAGGTCTAGAAATCTATCAGTAGAACTTTGATCTGCATCAATAGTAGTTGGATTATTTGGACAGTATTTATTCCGTTTATTTCCCTGCACGCCAAGGGGTTCATTCAGCTTGCTATTCGGGTCAAGATTTAGAGCATATGCTTGTGACATTTTTTTATAAACAATTAAAAAGTTAATTTTTTTAAAAACATTGGCAGAATGGAAGGCGCAGAAGATTATGATGTTTTTGATCTGGAGACGACAAGAGTGGAATGATCCCTTTGGACACAGCATCGCTCAGCAGCTCTCAATGCGCGTGAATTAACAGAAAGTACGTACGGAGCCATTTTACAAAAGTTATAGGCAAGAGCCTCCTGAATTTATAGACCCAAATGATTTTGACTATTAGAAGATGGTCATTTGTTTGTTAGGGGTTTCAAGGAGAATCTGTTCGGCTTACAACCTAAACCAGACCCAACAAACGTTTTTAGCAAGGTACAATTTATACAAAGACTCAGTGTGAAAGTTCAAAATAGCCTTGGTCTTGTTAGACCGAATAAGGGCGGAGGCAGTTTCTTAAATTCCAAAAACACATGCAGACTCCCAACAGCTAACAAATTACAAAATCATGGAACTTGAAGAATTAAAATCAACGGCTGATGAATAATAAAATGCAATAGAGCAGAAAAATGTTTTTCAGAAAGAAACAGCTTTAAAGACTATACCCCCCCCCAAACCGACTCAGCCGCTACCCATGCGAGAAATAATAGCGCCTTGATCATGCTTTGAGAAGCATCAGAGGCGATTTAACAAACAATTAGCAAACTAGGGTGAACTAGATTGGCATTTAAAAAGAGGAAAAAGAAAAACTCGTTGAGGCTGATGAAGCCAACTTAGGGCCTGATATTTAAGAAAAGAATAAGACAAAGACCCCTATGTGATATTGAACACAGAAAGATTCAGCAAGACTAGTAGCGCTGACTACTAACCGAGACCAATTACGAACTCAAGTGAATAGTATAAGGAGAAACTATCGAAAAATTTTATTATGAAGACACGACACTTGCAGATCGAATACGACTCTGTTTAGATGAGCAAGGTGTACAACATTAGCAAGCGTTATAACTGACTTAGGATTTGCAATAAGTATCATTGGTGTTGGGCTATTACAGGGCGGCGGTGGCAAAGATCCAGTGCCCCGCGCCATCGCCTCCAATCACGCTGATAAGTCATGGGTAAAAGAAACTACTTGATCAATCGTGCGAGTTTATTAAAATATATTAGCCAGTAAAGCCGTAGTCGCTTTACCCGGTATATTAGGCTGGTATCGTTATGCTGGCTTTTGTAGTCTGCAAGCTAAGTAGGTGGCTTTATGACCGAGCTTTATGGGCATTAAGTTCTTGCTATAGTTGGGTTAATATTTAGTAGTAAGACGAGTTTCTAGGCAGTTAATTCACAAGAACAGCTCTCGCTGTCTTTCTTATTCAATGGTTCATCGCGAAACAGGTCTGCGAGCTTTGCTGTGTCATTCAATGACTTTGGGGGTTTGGACACTTAGGGAATTAGATGATTAATTTGGGTGTTTTTTTGTTTACTGCTTGTAATATTAATGGCTCAGAATTTATGTCGTTTTTCCATCTTCTGTCATTGCCTGCAAAGAATTTCATTATTATATTTATTTTTATTCCTACCTGGAGTCTAAGGGGTCAGAAGGCAATACATGTTTAAATCCAGTGCCAACAGCAAAGTTCTATCTTTCGATCTTGCGTATTGTAAAAAATTTGTTGGTACCTTTTGAATACTTGAAGGTAAATCAACTGTTGAATTATTGGCGTCCTCTAAATTTGCTAAGTATTGTTTTGTGCGCGTCAAAGCCAGTAGAGGATCAGTTTTGCTTGATCTTGCCTGTGCTTGGCGAACCTAGCAAACACACAAACGTATGTACGGTTAGAGTCTTTTATTCGTTCTATTCCCGCTCTAGTTAGGCCCTTAGAAGTGTCTAAGATAATGTTGTCCATGCTGTTTTTATGCTCTTGCTGTAGGGACCCGGGCTGAACAGTTGGGGCCTGATAAAGTAGTTTTGAAAGGAGGATGCAGTCTAGTTATAACTTTCTGTGCGTTGCCCCGAATAATAAGGTCGCTAGGCCATGATTATTGATTCAACTTTTGTCTAAAAGCCTGTCTTGTGTTAATATTGATTCCGTTACAGATCCTTTCAAAAGCCTTCAGTTCTATTATGTTTGCTGAGTGGATTAAATGGGTTTGTCATTTGGTATGGCGCGCTTGCAGTTCAGTCAAATAGTCTGAAGTGTAATAGAAATGAATCTGTACAGACACCTCTCAATGGATCATGGTTGATTTAAAAGATCAGCATACGCCACTACACACCAGTTGATGCGAAACACAGCATGTTTAAACTGGTTATGATAAAAACTGCATCGGAGACTAAACCGCTTTCTTGATGTGGTCGTTTTCAATCAGGGGGTTATAGATATCTGTTTAATGGAGTACATCACCTTTTTTTGAAATAGGAGGCAGTCTGGGTCACTGCAATGTCAAGAGTATCAGTTGCTATATTTTTAAGATTGTAGTGGGGCCCCCAACAGAATATTTTGCATCAGTATATTTGAATGCACTCATTTTTATTTCGTTTAAAAAAATGTTTGTAACAATAACAACCCAAGACCGTCCTTCGTTTTTAGAACATGCTATTGATAACAATTGCGGAAGCAGAACGGTCGCACTTCATGAAATTTTACAAAGTCGTATGGTTTAATATAAGTGAATCGAAGAAGAATAATAAGATTCAAAAATTGACAAAACAGGGGCCAAAGTTAGCCAGTTAACAATAGCTGATGGTTATTACGGGTTTTGCTCACTAAAAGAAGCAATGAGTAATTTTGACATAACTCTCAAACTTAACAATGGCAATCTAAAAACAATGTTAACATTCAAGCCTAAAGAAGAAGTAGGTTACTATTTTGATAAAGAGCTAGCTAAATATGTTAGGCTTTACAGCTAACAATTATAGATTTAGAGTTACACCAGCCAAAACTACTTATGAGGGGGGAAAGTCCGCTCGATCTTGCATTACATTCATTACTCTATGTTCATTTGGATGAGCTGAGCACTGATGAAAACTTATATGATGGAAGGCCCCTCAACTTTTTTTAAGAGCTCTTCCGTCAGGGAAAGCTGCATTTTGGGCGATTATGAAATTATACAATTCCCTAATTTACAGTTTAAAAGATTAGTTTGTGGGAGGGTTGGATCATTTATATAAAAATCAAAGGCAAAGCGGGGAAGTTGTGAAATGTGATAACCCTGCACATTGTTTTGGAAATAAAATAATACGTTACTAAAAAATAATGTCGCGTGGGCCAGAAGAACCAGGAGTTACATTGGCGCCTGTAAGGTGTATAACTTTAGAATTATAAGACCTTGCTGACGTTGCGGACTTTGAACAGAATGGCGAAATAAGGCACTTTGTTGGTTTTGAGTTACATAAAGATGGGGATTATAAACGTTTAAGACGGTTGGCGACAAACAAAAAGTTTCCTAAACTAGAGCTACAGCGCAATCTAGATAGCAATAATGTGGCCAGTATGATATAAAAATAGTTTCGAAAGCCTGACCTCAATGGCACTTAGAGACATATTAGAATGGGATATAAATTTGAATTCATAAGCCATTTTACATTTTTTGGCGCCAAAATAAGTTTCAGAAAAAGCAGTCAACTATGGCCATTTAACTTGTAAGTCTTATGCAAGATTGGACAATAGTGGAAGAGATTGAAATAAAGCCGCTATGGAAAAACAGTCATCCTCCAAGAAGTGAAAAACGGTTTTTAAAAGATGGCTTCTACAAAATTACTGTTCATGCCGCAAATGAAAATTAGGAGAACGTTCACAATTGATAATTTGAAATTTCTGTTCTTATAAAGATAAGGAGAGGGATGGGGTTGTGGGCGTTAGTGACGTCCTTTTTAAAGGAATTCTAATTAGCTGGCAAAAATTTTGAACGTTGACAGTCTTAAAGTTACTGTCGTCGATCTTCACAATGGCGAGGATATTAAGGGTCTAACAACAGCAACAAAATCAATATTAGTCTAAAATAGAGCAATCTTAAATGCCACTAAAATGGATTAACCTTACAATTTAGGCCTCATTAGGATTTATTATTACTGAACAGGTTCTAACAGAGAATATGATAAAAATAATACTGAGATTAGATTAAATTCTTCCTATATAAAACCATGGAGCAGTTAAACTTTATGACAAAAACTCCCTCATTGCTCATTGATTTGTGGGCAGACTGTTGTTGTGGAAAACATTATGTGTCCTAGACTATTACAAACAGTTTATCGCTATATTTTATCATATTGTGTTTTCTTGTTCCAACGGCTTAATGGAACAAAGCATATGCATGAATAGAAGGTTTTCATATGGACGATGTTGACATATATTTAGTTGATCCTAGCAATAAACTGAGTGTGTGTTTAGAACAGTTTTCTCAGACTGTTTGAAGGACGCAGACACTATTTATATAGATGCTGTTCGGACAGAAAGAGACATAGTTAAAAAGAGACACACTTTGTCAAAACTAGCTTTCAGCGGATAGGCCATTGTAGGATAAGAGTGTGGATTTTATGCCAAAATTATAACTCACAGTTTTAAATGACTTCTTTAGGAGAACAGTTAAAAGACTGTAGTTCTTTTCAACATGTAAGACAGGAACTCATTTGAAGTAATGTTTGCGTGAAAATGATGTTATTGAAATCGACCAGGAAAAAAATGGATTAAGCAAAACTGAAATCTAAAAAAGTTTAGTACATTAGAATTGAAAACGGATAACCCTACGCAGTACGTTTGTTTCGTAGATAATCGTTATTTTTTTGTTTTTGAGGTCTTTACTTGTCAGAGAACAGGGGAAGGGGCATTTGGGTTACTTTCGCCCGAACTGGGTGAGGGGGAAGTGGCCAGAATGCCCCTTTCCCTGTTCTCTATGCGATATATAAAGGAAGGCTGGAAGCGCGTCATTATTCTATGAGTCTTTCACAAAAGTCTCACCCTCTATTGTCCCCCTTTTAATTGTAAACTCCACACACACACACCACACACACACACACAAACACACACCACACACCACCACACACACACACAACAAAAGATGATCAAAAGATAAAGTTGTTTATTTGGGCTGAGCGGTAATCAACTCCCACCACCTACTTAGTGCGTGACGGAGGAGAACGTTGATCCCACACTCAGAGGGGTAAGGGGAAAAAATCAAAATGAAGCAATAGGGAAAGGGAAGGAAATAGATGTTTACCGGCAGAAGGGGAAGGGGACTTACCGATCCCCAACGCCTTGCCGCCCCCCCCCCCCCCCCCCCATGCTAAATAAAAAGCAGGAAGAGGTGGGGCTATTATCAGTCCTGGGGAGGGGACAAAACAAAATCTAATAACTCTAAGGGAAGGGACTGCTAATCCTCAACGACCTGCCTCCTTGCTGCCAGGATACGAGCAAGAGGAGGTGAGGCTATCGGTCCTGAGGTGGGGAAGGTCAAAAAGAAAATCATTCCAAAAGAAAACCTTATCAGTGTTGAGCAACCAAAAGAAATCTCATGCACCCCAAAACACATATAGAAATAGAAAAAAAAAAACAAATGCAAATATTATACACAATAATTTATTAACAAATTTATTTTTCTTTTTTCTTCCCTCAAATCCTTGAGTGGTACAAATCAAATCCTCTTTTTTCCCAATCTGAAAAATATATTTTTCTTTTTTTTCAGGCCCTGAGGGCACATTTAGAAACCTGACTACTTTGTTTTATTTCAGGGGAAAGATAAAACACGGCAGACTAGTCGGGGTCAACCAATTTCACACTGTCACTTTGCACACACGCATTCATGACAGCATTTATCCATACGCACACGCAATCTTTCCAATCAACCAACAAAGGCGCACTACCGAATGTTTTTTCTTCTTCCCCATACTCCTTCGGGGAAAAACAGTTTATAATTCACATCAAAACAATTTTATAAACAGATTCTATACATGTACTCGTCTTTCTCTTCAAATCAATAAATTCATTATTTATTAAAGTCATGGCCTTAACATAACATTGGCCAAGATCCAGGACCAGGAGAATAAATAGTTCCTGCAATCATTGATGCCACGCCTGCATCAAGATATAAGACTCGCCCCATTACTGTCATGATTCCTGTCTCGCTCTGGAAATCGTTTTTGTCGCCCAGTGATTCTCCGTCACTGGTGATATGTTTTGAGTTCCAAATCCTTCTGGAGTCTTTTAATTGCTGGGCTGAACTACTGGTGTGTTCCCCACACTATGCCATCTTTATCCACTCACGGGGTGAAGAGTGAAAGATGAAGGTAGTGTGAGGCTGAACACGAATTAGGTTCGTGTAAAGTAACCTGCTTCCCAATTTAACATGAAATTCTTTTCTTTCTCTTTTCTTTAGGTTTTCCCTGTAGCTTTCCCAACTAATCTTTTTTTTGGCTCAACTGTGTATGACTGGATCAGCAGATGAGACCAGCGTCCTGACAGGTTCGTCTCTAGGCTTCTATTGGGCTAAAAATGATGCTTTCCCTCCCTCTACTTGTGAGTAGCATAATCAGTGTTCAAAACACATGACCAGCACTTACTCCAGCCTATTTAAAACTATCTCTCTGTGGTCACTTTTCACCCAATGACGGCCACCGTTTGTTTATTTAATGAGTCATTCTCACAAATTATTTGGGGACGACCGCCTACACGAGTCAAGCCACATGAATGTTCTGCCCTTTTTAGTGTGGCAAGGGGCGGAAATGATTCATATCCACTAAACTACATGTGATGGAGCGTCACATGCCTTGCAGTGAGGCTTACGTCACATGACTCCTTCACGTTTTCAAGAGCGACTTATACGCTTGGAAAAAAACCTGTCTTCTGACGTGTGTTTGTGTTTGACTTGAACTACAGCTGACGAGATTTGTTTTATCTTAGTTACCCAAATCCAGAAGCACTCGCCAATACATGCAGTCACTGCTAACCGGGGACTCAGAAGCCTCCGTAATGTCATTCCACAAGTGTTAGTCAAATCCATACCGCGCTGATCACGCTGGAGAATGAAGAAGTTAATACACATCTACGTACAAAATCGTTTGCTGGTTTCCTATTGATGGCTTTTCTGTTGATTCCAAATCTCTACCTCTTTCCAAAAGAAAACTAAGGTGCTAAATAAACACACCTCAAGCCTTCCACACAAATTTACAAATAGACTGGGTCAGGGAATCAGACGTCCTGGCAATGCACTGTTAGCACAAGAAAATACACAGAGAAATTTTGCAAAATCATGCGATGCTTCGCCGAGACAAACTCATTACACACTCAAACTCAAACCACACACACACACACACAACACAACACACACTCTCACACACACACAAACACACACTCACTACAACACACACTCACACACATAACATAACAAAAATTGTTTTCTTTTTTGGGGGGGCAAACAGAACGAAACGTTCGCGAAAACGATCGGCAGAACTTTGGGAAATTTCTTGAGGAGTTCTTCTTCAACTGATCCAAAGTTAAATTTGTTTCGCTGCGAGTGTGTGGTACAGTGCCAAAGCGCTACCCTTAAACAACGACGAATATACAATGTCCACTTTCCTTTGACCAACCACAAGACGTTGCGTGACTTTTAAATCGGAAAAAGAAAACTCGATGTCATCCGTTTTTTCTCGAAGGCGGTAACTTTGGAATATATGCCTTTTTTTGGTTGAGGCGCGCTTGCGGAACCGACTGGGGAACTGGTGGAGGTCTCTCGATGCCTGTAATCTTTTCATTTCAGCATCGGTCTCTAATTCCTTTTGCCTCAATTTGAATTGATGTTCTTTATCTTAAAGCTTCCTTCTGTATCTTTTTTCCTCAATTTCAGATTCCCTCTGTAGTCTGTTTTCCTTCTAACTCCAGTTTCCTTTGATTTTCTTCTCTCTCTCTCTCTTAGCCTGTCTGCCCTATCTATGCTTCTTGCACATAGTTGGTAAGTTTTTTCTCCATAAAAACCCAAGCGTTCCGCTTGTCGAACATATTTACAAAATCATCCATAATGAACCGTCAACAGATATAAACACAAAACAATTTCTAAGTATGAATAAAATAAGCGATATATAAAGATGTCATATGTTTCACAAAAACGAAATTATAATATATACAAATAAAAAATTCATTTCCCGGGTGTAAACAAAAACAGCTTACTAAAACAGGATAGATATAAAACCTAAGGAATGTATTTTTCCAAAAGTATTTGCTTTCGAAAACAGGTATCAATTTGAATTTTAAAAAAAAATGAAGTTCAATGCTAACTCACTGTGTGTGGGGGTGGGGGGGGGGGGGGGGGGGGGGGGGGGGGGTCCCTAGAAAGGAAAAAACACAATACTAAATTTTTCTGGAAATAAATTCTTTATAAAGTTTAAGTTCTTAAATGTTCTTGTTGTCAGTCTTTCTTTCTTACTAAATTTCAAAATGAATTTACAAAACAAATGTACGCCTTATACAAAAATGAATATAAATTTACAAAACAAATGGAAGCACAGATAAATTAAAAAGAGGGGAAGAAACACAAACTAGCGGAAATCCTACCTAAAAGATGAAAATGGTGAAATGAAAACTAGACGGGAGCTTATTGTAAAGAAGTGTAGAGATTTTGAAAAAGGGGGGGGAAAGGAAATGAAAGGATACAAAGGATCGCAATAGTGAGAAGAAATCAAGAAAAGCAAAGAAGCCCTCAGAAAGCCCCCTAGTGGTCACGTCTCCCGTGAAACTGGAGACGGAAAAACCAAATAATGCTTAATATACACTACACTACAGTAATAATACAAAATACTTACAATCAATCATAAATGCACATTCACCCAAACGCAAAGAAAATCTTGCAACACACACACCACACAAAAAGATGATCAAAGATAAAGATGTTTATTTGGGCTGAGCGGTAATCAACTCCCCCACCTACACTAGTTGCGTGACGGAGGTCAAGATGATCCCACACTCAGAGGGTAAGGGGAAAAATCAAAATAAAGAAATAGGAAAGGGGAAAAAAATAGATATTTACGAGAAGGGAAGGGCTACGACTCCCCAACGCCATGCCCCCTGCTAAATCAAAGCAGGAAGAGGTTGGGGCTATCAGTCCTGGGGAAGGGGGCAAACAAAATCTAATACTCTAAGGGAAGGACAGCAACTCTCAACGCCCGCCCCTTGCTGCCAGGCACGAGCAAGAGGAGGTTGAGGCTATCGGTCCTGAGGTGGGAGGTCACAAAGAAATCCTACCAAAAAAAAAACCCTTAACGGAGTAGAGCAACCAAAGAAATCTCAACCACCCAAAACACATATAGAAAAAAGAAAAAAAAAACAATGCCCAAAAATTATACACAATAAATAATTAACTAATTTCTTTTTTTTTTCCCTCAAACCCTTTAGGGTACAAATCAAAATCCTCTTTTTTCCCCATCTGAAATAATAATTCTTTTTTTCCAGGCCCTGAGGGCACAAATAAAAATCCTGCCTCTTTTTCTTTCTTTCCAGGGAAAGAAAACAACGGCAGCTACGTCGGGGGCACCACTGTCACACTGTCACTTTTTCACACACGCATTCAGACAGCATTTACTCCATACGCACACGCAATCTTTCCAATCAACCAAAAGGCGCACTACCCAATGTTTTTCTTCTCCCCTTCTCCTTCGGGGAAAACAGTTTACTAAATCACATCAAACAATTTATAAACAGATTCTATACATGTATCTCTCTTTCTCTTCAAATCAATAATTCAATATTCTAAAGTCATGGCCTTCACATAACATTGGCCCAAGATCCAGACCAGGAGAATAAATAATTCCTGCAATCATTGATGCCACGCCTGCATCAGATATAAGACTCGCCCCATACTGTCATGATTCCCTGTCTCTCTCAGAAATCGTGTCGCCCCATTGAATCTCCCGTCACTTGAGATATGTTGAGTTCCAACTCCTCTCCCTGGAGTCTTTAATTGCTGGGGCTGAACTACTGGTGTGTTCCCACACTATGGCCATCTTTAACCACCTCACGGGGTGAAGAGTGAAAGATGAAGGGTGAAGGGCTGAAACACGAATAAGGTTCGTGTAAGTAACCTGCTTCCCAATTTAACATGAATTCTTTCTTTCTCTTTTCTTTAGGTTTTCCCCTGTAGTTTTCCCCAACTATCTATGGCCCACCTGGTAATGACTGGTCAGCAGTGAGGACCAGCGTCCTGACAGGTTCGAGTCTCTAGGCCATCTGCTGGGCTAAAACTGATTCTTTCCTCCCTCCTCCTAGTGAGTGCATACTCAGTGTTCAAAACACATGACCAGCACCTTACCAGCCCTTATTAAACTATCTCTCAGTGGTCACTTTCACCCAATGACCACCATTGTTTATTTAATGAGTCATTCTCACAATTATTTGGGGACGCCCGCTACACTAGTCAAGCCACATGAATGTTCTTCCTTTTTAGTTGTGGCATGGGGAAATGATTCATATCACTAAACTACATGTGATGGAGCGTCACATGCCTTGATGTGAGGCTACGTCACATGACACCTCAACGTTTTCAAAGAGCGTCTTATACGCTTGGAAAACCTGACTTTGACGTGTTTGCGTTTTGCTTGAACTATCAGCTGACGAGATTTGTTTTTCTAAGTACCCAAATCCAGAAGCACTCGCAATACATGCAGTCACTGCAAACCGGACTCAGAGCCTCAGTAATGTCTTCCCAAGTGTTAGTCAAATCCATACCGCGCTGAACACGCTGGAGAATGAAGAAGTAATACACATCTACGTACAAACGTTTGCTGGTTTCCATTGATGCTTTGTCTGTTGATTCCAAATCTCTACCTCTTTCCAAAAGAAAACTTCGTGCTACATAAACACACTCAAGCCATCCACACCAATTTACAAACAGATGCAGTCAGTGGAAGCCAGACTGTCCTGCAATGCACTGTAGCACAGAAAATACACAGAGAAATTTGCAAAATCATGCGTGCTTCACAGAGACAAACTATGCACACACACACACACACACACACACACACACACACACACACACACACACACACACACACACACACACACACACACACACACACAAACTATGCAAAACAAACAAAGAAAGAAACTTACGCAACATACTTGAAAAGCTGAGAACAACTTTACTGAATGAAAGTCGATTCTTTGTAAAGTTTTGCATCAGCAGTTTTACAATGTTTATTCCGTTGTTCACAAATGGCTTGGGGAATAGGACAAAACTCATGGGCCATGGTGCAATATTAGCTGTTATGAAAACAAAAGAGGTTGAATTAGTAGGGCTTCATCCCTGTGTAGTGTGTGGAAGGCGTTTTCGAATGGAGAACACCTTACTGTGTTGTACTGAAACATGGCATTAAGGCATTTCAATAGATTATTTCAAACAGCCAAACATAAACAAAGAATTCAGTCTGAAGGAACTGACAATGAAACTACGTGCACTTCTTTTATTAACGACAGCACAGAGAATTCAAATAATTCATGTGACCAAACTGCAGTGGCTGAAATTAGCTACCAGGGATGTGTCATTCTGGAGCAAGATATACTGAAATCCACAAGGAAAAGACAGAACAACAGCACATTTGTATTCGGAACATCTGTCAAGGAGCGTGAAACCTCTCACAAAAGGCATTAAACGTTTGGAGGCAAAGGGACGTTGTACGTAGTATACAAATAGGTAATAGACCAATTAACCAGGGTACCTTACCCATCACACACGGCGAACTGTGTGAAGGAGGCCGAAGTGGTCAGATGACAGATGACACCTAGGAGAGAGTTCGGACCTGCCCGGTGGTGAAAGGGGGAAGGGATGTAACCACTACGACCTCGGCGCTCCAAGTGAGCGCTAAATGCTCAGTCAGCTGAGGTTCTTTTGTAAACAGTCAGTGAAGAGCAAGGGTCTTGGATTCGTTCGGATGGTATTGCCATGGGTCACTGTGTTGGTTCTATTGTCAGGCTGGCTGAATGCGTGTGGAGGTTGTAGTAGCCCTCCTTAAGATAATTACTGTGTTAAGTAACCACCGAAGTCGGCGGGAATTTTCGATGTCCATCTGGGGCTAAGTGTGT
>JAFLJL010007099.1:10000-12500 GCA_018398815.1 Conus ventricosus | reverse complement strand
AAAAAAGTTCTTCCTAAAAAATTGGCCTTTTTTTAATTGCAAAGGCCCCCGGGTTTTTCTTTTAAAAAAAACCCAAAAATCAAACAAAAGAGAAAGGGGGGAAAGGGCCCCGGGAGAATAAAAAGGGGGAAAAAGATGAAAGAAAAAATATTGGGGGACCCCCAAATTTTTTTCCTTTTGAAAATGGATTGGGCCTTTGGTGTTAACTTTTTCCAAAACCTCTTTTTTTTCCCCCCAAATCCCCCCCCCCCCCCCCCCCCCCCCCACACCCCCCCCTTTTTTTTGGGGGGGGAAAAAACAATTTTTAAAATTTCAATAAAAGGGCAAGAAAAAGATGGTTTTTTGGGTTTTTCCCCAGGGAATTTGAAAATAAAAAGGAAGAATGGCCGAAAGAGGGGGGAAAACCCAAAAGAAAATTAAAAGAAACCTTTTTTTCCCAATTTTGGTAATTTTATTTTATTTCCCCAAATTTTTTCCCCCCCCCCCCCCCCCCCCCCCCCCCCCCCCCCCCCCCCCCCCCCCCCCCCCCCCCCCACCCCCCCCCCCCCGCCCCCTTTTTTTTTTTTTTAAAAAAGGGTTGTTTTTAGATTTTTTACGAAGGAGGAAAAAAAAAATTGAAAAAACGGAGAGAAAAGATGAAAGGGGGGAAACCCAAGGGAAGGAAAAAAAATTCGGGAAAGAAAGAAAAAAATTCGAAGAAAAGAAGAAAAGAAGAAGAAGAAAAAGAAGGGGGAAAAAAGAAAAAAAGAAAGAAGAAAGAAGAAGTAAAAAGAAGAAGAAGAAAAAAGGGGGAGGAGGAGGAGGGGGGGGAGGAGGAGGAGGAGGAGGAGGGGAGGAGGAGGAGGAGGGGGCGGGGGGGGAGGAGGAGAAAGAGAAGGGGAGAAGAAAAAGAAGAAAAAGAAAGAAGGGAAAAAAGGGAAAAAGAAGAAGAAGAAGAGAAGAAAAGAAAAAGAAACCCAAAAAAAGAAAATAGATGGGGGAAAGAAGAAGAGGAAGCAAGAAAGAGAGAAAAGAGCGAAAGAAAAAGGGGAAGGAAATGAGGGAAGGGGAAAGGAAAAAAGAAGAAAAAGAGAAAGAAAAAGAAAGAAAAAGAAAGCGAGGGGAAAACGAGAAAGGAAAAAAAGAAGAATAAGGGTTTAAAAAAATTTCCCAGAGAAAAAATACTAAGATTAAAAAAGAATGGATGAAAAAAAGAAAAAACTTTACAAGAACCAAAAAAAAAGACGGAACCCCCCAAGTGCAAGAGAGAGAGAGAGGAAAAGAAAAGGGGGAAAAGGGGGGAGAAGGAGAGAGAGGGGGATAGGGGAGGGGAGAGGGGGAGAGAAAAGGGGAGAGAGAGGGAGAGAGAGGAGGGGCTGAGAGAGGGGGAGAGAGGAGGAGGAGAGGGGAGAGGGAGAGAGAGGGGAAAAGGGGAGAGAGAGCGAGAGAGGGGAGGCCCCACAGACAGAGAGCCGAAGACAGACCGAAAGAAGAAAGGGCAGAGAGCAGGAAACGAGGGGGAAACCCCAGATGGCCCGTCAATGTTGACTCATTTATTTTCCAAAATACTTTCCCTTTCCCCTTTTCCTATCTCCTTTGTGATTTTTCGAGGAAAAAAAACACCCCTGGGGGTACATGCATGTGCGAGTTGAGGGGGCCCCAGCGCGCGGGCCGTGTGTGTGTGGTGTGTGTGTGTGTGGTTGTGTGTGTGTGGGTGTGTGCGGGCGTGCGTGGGGTGGTTGGGGTGGGTTTTGTGTGTGTTAGTGTGTGTGTGTGTGTGTATGTGTGTGTGTTTTGTGGGTGTGTGTGTGTGTGCGTGCGGCGTGCAAACACAGCGAGAGAGAGAGAAAAACAGAGAGGGAGAGAGAGAGAAGGGGAAAAGAGAGGAGAGAGGGACAGAAGACCCGAAGACCGACAGAGACGAGACGAATCCGATTCATTTTTTTATTGAATAGGTTTATGTAGCCCTGAAAAATGACGTGTTCTTAACAAACAAACTGTTTTTGGTTTTTTTTTGTTCTAGAGTTTGTTTTCTCCTTTTGTTTTAAACTTTTCCCCGGGTTTTTCTTTTCTAGTTTAAAAACCCGGTGACCCGAGGCAGAAATTAAAAACATTTTTTTTCAAAATTTGGAATACAATGAAAACGAAAAAAAAAAGCATCAACTTTTCTTCTCATAAAATTTGGGCCAAATGGCTGTTGAAGGGGAAAAAAAACAAGCAAAAAAAGAAGAAAAAAAACTCCCGTATGATTTACATCCCCTTACAGGGTTTTCTGTGAAAAACAGCGTCCGGGTTTTATGGTTCCCTTTTAAACCCGGAAAAAAGACAGAGAGGTCGAAAGCATCGTGTTTTTGCCCGTAATTTTCTTTGGGTTTTTAAAATGCCCGGGAAAAATTATCTCCCCCTTTTTAAAAAACCCTTGTTTATCATTCGGTTGTTAAAAAATTTCCCCGACCTTCTCCACATTTTCCCCTTACGTGTTCTCGGGCGGGGCGGTGGGGATGTAGGAACACCACAAGGG
>JAFLJL010007098.1:0-10381 GCA_018398815.1 Conus ventricosus | reverse complement strand
TGACGACTGCCCTTGAACGATAATTTGTATCTACGAATGCAGCTTACGACACGAATCGGCAGCAGAAATGGCAAACTTCAGAGCGACGACAACAGAAACATCACAAAAATCATAATGAATAAATTTTAAAGAAAAAGAAAAGACAGGATGTTCCCTGCTTGCCGATAGGATTCCTTTTGGAGTTACGGGCGTGGATTGATTTCATGTGGGAGCAAGAACTCTCCTACTTGTTCATTATTTATGTTTCCTGTTTCCGGACTCGTTTCAGATTTCCTTCACTATTTTTTTTTTTTAATGAATTATCAGTAAGTCCGCCCAAACAACTGGGACAAACACATGACAAGACAAAACACGACGCGTTTCGACAGCTCAGGTCTTCTTCAGGCAAAATCAACAGCATCAGGACAATGAAAACCAAGAACGAGCGGTCGCCTATCTTCTCATAATTCCGCGCAGATGAGGCGTTGAATGAAGCTTTGTTTCAGTTTCCGCCTGCAACTCCTCCCCACTCTGGAACTAACCCATTTCCTTCATTTTTGGTCTTTTGGTCAGAGTGTGGGGTGCAGGGGTAGAGGTCAAATCATATAGCAACGACGCAGTTTGAACAGACGGAAATCACCCTGCATCCTGTTAGATGTGTGTGTGTGTGTGTGTGTGTGTGTGTGTGTGTGTGTGTGTTGTGTGTGTGTGTGTGTGTTGTGAACAAGAAGTTTGTCCTTGTATTTGGGTTGTGTAAGTGAGATCAGTGCTCGATGTCAACAACGATAGTGGAAATATGCATAATCTGTGCGTTCCTTTCTGTTCCTGCCCTATTGTTTGGGACGCAGGGATTTGAGAGTGAAAAGCCTTGCAGACGACAGGGGGAAAGGGGGATCATGTCGATTGTGCTTGCATGTATACATAAAGTAATCAAAACATTGGGGTTGTCTCGAGTTCAGGCGCAGTACGTCTTACGGGCTGAACTGTGCCGTGAATTCGTTTTGATGATGGCCCATGTTCTGAGAGATGACACGAATAGCTTTGAATGTAAAGAGAGAGAGAGAGAGAGAGAGAGAGAGAGAGAGAGAGGGGGGAGAGAGAGAGGAGAGAGAAGGGAGGAGACAAAACAGACAGACAGACAGACAGACAGAGACAGAGACACAGAGAGAGACAGAGAGGGGAGAGAGAGAGCGACATATATATATTTATATATATATAAAAAACTGAAAGCCCCCAAAAAACACGTGCAGCCAACCCGCACGTGCAAACAACCGCAAACGGGAGCCCACACGCTATATAACATCGGCGGTGGGCAAACCAAAAACCATCCTGATGACAGCGCAACACGCTCGAAACAAATTTGTAGATAGTTTTAAGATTCCTCTTTTAACTTGTTTTAACTATATATATATATATATATATTATATATATATATATATTATATATTATAGTATATATATAATTATAAACAAAGCTTGCTCTTATGTCTTTAGATTGAAGAAGTTGCTGGAACGGTGCTCGGTACTTATCCTTGGAATTTATTAGTTTGTTGTATATATATATATATTTATATTATATATTATATTATATATATATTATATATATTATAATATGTGTGTGTGGGTGTGTGTGTGGGGTGTGTGTGTGTGTGTGTGTGTGTGTGTTGCATCATTCGTAACTGTGGACTCGGACCTATATTTGGCTTCCAAACTTACCGACTGACCGCACACAACTCCATTGTTCTAGAGCAGAAAGACTGCAGGAAATGACGTCAGGCCTCTGCCTAGCTAGAGTTACTTCTCTTAGTCCTGTGCCCGATGTCGTTTTCTTTACTTCACACGTGCCATGTCTGATTTAAAACTGTCACGTGGTACAAGATTTTGCTTACCGGCCTTCAAATCCGCCCTGTGATTCTTTACATCACAACAACCCCCCTAGAGTGTCAGGAGATAAGGGCCGAAAACACTTGCTTGAAGGAGGCTTCTCTTCTGAGGACTCTCTGCTGCCACGCTCTCCACGAGTTTCTTTCTATTGATGCATGGGTAAACCATTGACTTCCGGGAATAGGCCGGAGGACGTCCGGGAAAGACCGGAGGACACTGGGAAAGACCAGAACCAAGGGCTCTGTGGGCTGGCTCCCCACTTTGCCTTTAACATGTGGCTACTAAGTACAAAAGGAAAAGATGCTCCAGGATTCACCGAAGGGGGAGAGAATGATGAATCCATCGGTGCTCAACCAATCACGACTGCAAATCCCAAACAGACTATGAACATGGACCAAATGGAATATCCATGTGTCTGTGGAAAGCGTTTCGCTACCACCCGTGGCATGAAGATCCACAGAACAAAGATGGGATGTGTGAAGACTGATCTGAATGAGCAGCAGCGCACTGCATCAGCAGATAAGACGTCGGAAGACCAAGGCCAGGATTTAAAACCACAGTGCCAAGGACATCCACGCTGTTGGCTCGGATGAGGAATTTGCACAGGCCCTCGATGCCAGGCGCCTGAAACTCAACCTGCCACGAGCAAACGAAACTGAAGATTGGGAGAAACTGGATGCAAAAATCGTCCAAAGACTCGCACTGATAGGGAAAAGCACCCTGGAATACAGACTAGCCACATATGGGGACATTATGTATGCCACATATAGAGACGCCTATGGAGCAAAACTACCCAAAGAGAAAACACCTCCAAAGCCATCCAGACGCCAAGAAGAGATGGACAAGATCAGGGTCCAAAAGAAAAACCTCAAGAAGCAAATGAAGACCGCACTGCCAGCTGAAAAACAAGGCTTGGAAAAACTCTGGAAAGACCTGAAAGCAAAACACAGCGCCCTCAGCAAAGCGGAATCTGCGAGGAAGAGGAAGAGCAAAAAGAAGACACAAGAGCGCTTCTTCAGAGACCCCTTCCAGTTTGCCAGAACACTGTTTGAGCAGCCAAATCTGGGACCCTAAGTGTGGACAAAGGAGTTCTTGAGCAGCATCTGAGGAAAACATACTCTGACTCACAGAGCAAAGCACCACTCGACATTCAAGGTCTGGTGTGGCCAACCAACCCTGAGGAACAGTTCAATGACAAGCCTCCAACGTTGGCGGGAAATCAAGAAGGTGGTCGACAAAGCCAGAGCCAAACCATCACCAGGGCCAAACGGAATACCTTACCGCTGTACAAGAAATGTCCCAAGGTGCTGGAGTGGCTCCACAGGCTGCTGCGATCAGCTTGGAGAAACCAGAAGATAAGCGGCCAGTGGATGATGGCAGATGGTGTGTACATCGCCAAGAGCAAACCTCAAGTGACATCAGCCACTACAGGCCAAAATATCACTTCTGAACGTCGAAGGGAAAATCGAAGGGAAAACCTGTGTGTGTGTGTGTGTGTGTGTGTGTGTGTGTGTGTGTGTGTGTGTGTGTGTGTGTGTGTGTGTGTGTGTGTGTGTGCGCGCGCGGGGCGCGTGCGAGCGTGCAAGCGAACAACCGAGGCGAGGATCGTGCGTGCGGAAGGGCACGCGCGCGAGCGTGTGTGTGTGTATGCGTGCATGCGTGCGTGCGTGCGTGCGTGGTGCGTGCGTGCCTGCGTGCGTGTGTACGTACGTGCGTGTGTGTGTGTGTCTGTGTGTGTGCGCTTTGCGTGCGTGCGTGCGTACGTGCGTACGTGCGTGTGGTGTGTGTGTGTGTGTGTGTGTGTGTGTGTGTGTGTGTGTGTGTGTGTGTGTGTGTGTGTGTGTGTGTGCGTGTGTGTGTTTGTGTTTAAGCAGTATTTATTTTTATTGTCACTTTTTCATACAAACGGGTTACCATACTGATTTGCCACAGCTTTCTCAGTATTCTGCTGTGAAAACACACCAGTCACACGACTTCACAAAGGCACCTAATCGATTATCTGTGTTTGCGTGTGCGCGCGCGCATGTGAGTGCATGTGTCTGAGTGCGCACGCGCGCGCGCGTGTGTTGTGGGGAGGGAGGGAGGGTGAGTGTGTGTGTGCGTGCGTGCGTGCGTGCGTGCGTGGGGTGCGTGCGTGCGTGCGTGCGGTGTGTGTGTGTGGTGTGTGTGTGTGTGTGTGTGTGTGTGTGTGTGTGTGGTGTGTGTGTGTGTGGTGGAGGGGAGAGAAGAGAGTGTGTGTGTGTGTGTGTGTGTGTGTGTGTGTTGTGTGTTGTGTGTGTGTGTGTGTGTTGTGTGTGTGTGTGTGCTTCTGTCTGTTTGATTAAGTCTAGTTTACTCGAATTCGCTTCCGGTGGCCCGAGTCAATCAACAGACTATGACTTGCGCCAGTAATTAAGCAACTGTACTGCAGAAGGCTTTAATTAATAAATAAACAAACAAACAGACAAATAAACACACTGCAAGCGGATAGTGACGATGTTGAAAAACCCTGATGGCAAATAGTTTGCAAGTTACCAATGTAAGCAGGAGATTCATTACAACGCGAACTTGATTACTCATTGCCTGCATTTTACATTTAGACAACAACAACAAATAAGAAATAATAGTGGTAAAAATAATATAAAAGCAGCAGTGGTTGTAGCAGTAGTGGCAGCAGCAACAACAACGACAGCAACTCAACAACAACAAAACAACAACACACAACAATGATAATAATAATAATAATAGCAGCAGTAGATGTAGTATTAATGGTAGTAGTCGTGGTACTGTAGTAACAGCTGCAGCAGCAGCAGCAGTAGTAGTAACAGTAAAAAATAATAATAATAAAAAGATATATTATATGTTGTATTGATGTAAATATTAACGATAATGATAGTGATCATGATAATAAAGATTATCATTTTCATCATCCTTATGATCAAAGTAGTAGTAGTAGTCGTAGTCGTAGTAGCAGCAGTAGCAGTAGCAGCAGCAGCAGCAGAAGCAGAAGCAGCAGTAGTAGTAGTATAGAAGTAGTAGTGATAGTAGTAGCTATTGTAGCAGCAGCAGCAGTGGTAGTAGTAGCAGTGATAGTAGTAATATTGGTAGCGGTGCTAGCAGCAGCAGCAGTAGTAGTAGTAGTAGTAGTAGTAGCAGCAGCAGCAGCAGCAGCAGTACAAGTAGTAGTAGAAGAAGCAGTAGCAGTAGCAGCTGTAGCAGTAGTGGTATTGTGAACTCATCGTCATCATCATCGCTTTCCTACATTTCACAACTATTGGGTGTACATAAACCGTGATAAAATAAGGTATACTCCTTAATCAAAATGTACCTTCCGTTGGAACACCCAAACGGCAACCCGTTCAACCGAAAGTGACAACTGCCGTCTGCGACTGGAATAAGACAACAGATTGGAGAACTGTTGATCGTATCATACATAACTATACTGGCCCTCGCCGAAATTCTGTTTTCACGAAGACCAAGGACAACACATCGCTAATTTTTTGTTATTTTCGTTCTTTCTCTTCTGACCAAAAACTATGCAGACTATCTCTCACCTTTTCTGTTTTACGCATGATATATCGCACGTGTGGAAAGCACAATTTTTCTCCAACAATTAAGTATCTATCACCAGTCTGCATTCCAACATGATGATGGTGGTATGTTATCAGCGAGGGACACACCTTGTCAGTGCCTATGTGATATTTCTCAGTATGGTAATACTACAACTCACCGCATGTTTGTTTGTTTTGGGGTTATATGACTACAAAAACCCCCCAAATATTAGCTTGATTTGGGGCATGTCTTCACTGATCAAAATATAAGATCTTTACCCAAGTTCAGTGCAAATCCCTGGTTGCATCAGTAAGTCGTAGGTGGCGCTTTATTGTTCGTTTGTCTGCTCTTGGAGAATGACCAAACTTTAATTACTCAGTTACAATACTACACACACACACACACACACACACACATGCAACGCGGCGCGCGCGCGTACGACGCACGAGCACACACCACACACGCATACACACGCACGCACGAGCCGAGCACAACACACACAGCATACAACGCACGCACGCACATACACACACAGGGCAAGATTCAAACCATATCTGAAAAAAAAAAGAAAAAAACAGACGAAGAAGAAAGAGCACGGTTAACTCCATCCGCGTTTTAGCACGTAGACGCTATACAGGGATCTAAATTACCACACACACACACTCACAACACACACACACACACACACAGCACACACACACACACACACACACACACACCCCACCACACACACGCACACCACACACACGCAACAGCACGCACGCACGCACGCACGCACACAAACACACACACACCGACACGCAACGCACGCACGCACGCACCCCACGCACGCAGCACGACACACAACACAACACACACACACACAACACACACACACCCCACACACACACGCACACACACGCACACACACCCCAAATACACAAACCAAAACAACCGAGGTTACATCTCTCTTTTCTTCCTCTTCTTCGAGTTAATTAAGCAACTACAATCATCAAGCTGACTTTACAATGGTACTATCTAAACAGGGTGGGGAATCGGATTTGGAGGGGGCGAGGGGAAGAGAGAGAGAGAGAGAGAGAGAGAGAGAGAGAGAGAGAGAGGAGAGAGAGAGAGAGAGAGAGGAGAGAGAGGAGACAGCTAAACAGAGGAAGGGGGGGGCAGATGGCTCGGCTGACTAGGACCTGTTCAACCTGCAGGTACTAGCATGCTGCTGAATCCTGCTGAAACTCGTCGATTCATTTGTGTGTGGTGTGTGTGTGTGTGTGGGGTGGTGTGTGTGTGTGTGTGTGTGGTGTTGGGTGTGTTTAAGAGGAGAGGGGGTTGGATGGTGAAGATGGGGACAGATTGTCAAACAGACTTGATCCCCCCCCCCCCACCCGCCCCCCACCCCCATCCCCACCCAGCTCCCCCACCCTCGCCTCACTCCTTCTCCACCATTTCCGCCATGAGTGTAGTTGTAAGTGACACCCCCCAGTAACTGACAGCAGTAGGCACAGTAACTGACTAGAGCTTGATCTTCTGGTAGGTCTGTCTTACAGAGTTACCTCCCTCGCTTGTTGTAAGTCCCTTTGTCTTGCTTGCCAGATGAAGGAGAATGTACGATCGTGAGAGGCAGGATGGGGTGCGTGCGTATGTGATAGAGGAGAGTGGGAGCGCGAGGGGGTGAGGGGTGGGGGGTGGGGGGGTTTAAACAATTACAGTGGGTGAAGATAAAGAGGGACTGGGGAGGAAGAGAACTAAAATGAATGACTTCATTCCTGTCGTCGATCGGAGCACACACACACACACACACGCAAACATGCGCGTGCGAACGCGTTCGCGCGCTCGCACATACACACACATCCCCATGCATACATACATACATACATACATACATACATATATACATACATACATACATACATACATTCATACATACACATATCGGCATAAACCCACATGTACCCGCACAAATTTTGCGCCAGTGCATAGTGCATGCCCACTTGTACAGGCAAAACAGTGCGCACATGCACGCACACGCACACACACCACACACACACACACGCGCGCGCGCGCGCGCACGCGCGCGCGCGCACACACACGCACGCACACACAAACAAGCAAGCGCGCCTACGTACACACAGTTACGTGTTTTAAAAAAACCGCTTGTTTGTGGGTATCTCTGCGGGCGTGTGTGTGCTGTGTGTGTGTGTGTGGTGTGTGTGTGTGTGGTGTGTGTGTGTGTGTGTGGTGTGTGTGTGTGTGTGTGTGTGAGAGAGAGAAGAGGAGAGAGAGAGATGAGAGAGAGAGAGAAGAGAGAGAGAGAGAGAGAGAGCGGCGTTGGAGAGAGACAGAGCTAGATTGGAAAAGCTGTTGACAGACGAAATGTGAGAAGGAGAGAGATCATTGGATCAAATCGGATAGTTCTGAAACACATGTTTACACACACACACACACCACACACACACACACACACACACACACACCACACACAAACACACACGACGCACCACGCACGCACGCACGCGCACACACACACACACACCACACACACACACACACACACACACGCACACGCACACACACACACACTTATATATATATTATTATTGTCTTCTCGCTGTGAACCAAGCCTTGAATCCCTCCTCGCCCAAGTCGTGCGACACTTGTCACCCATTCCTGCCGATCAATATTGCCATGGCTTGGATGGAGGAGGAAGGGGGGGAGAGAAGAGAGGGGGGCGGGGAGGATGGCAGTGATAGGCGGTGGGGTGGGAGAGGGGGTGGGGTGGGGGTGGAACGATCCGGATCAGGTTTCTAAAGCTGAGCCAATTAATGAGTTTGCGCTGAGTATTGAGCGCTGACAGATGCGCGTGCAGCTGCTGCAAACCGTTTCACTACTCTTCCCTGCATACACCGTTCAGCCCGCACGTGTACATACGTCAACCCCGAATTGAAGCGTAGTAAAAGCCTAGCGCTAATCGAAGTTGGCTCAACGACGTACCTCGTGAATTGCAGTTAAAATGTAGCACTAGTCGAGGTTGGCTGAACGACGTACCTAGTGAATTATTATTATTACATTGGGTATTTATATAGCGCCTATCCTCGGTCACAGACCAAGCTCTAAGCGCTTTACAATAAACACACTACCTCACTCACTCACTCAACGGACTGCCTACCCAGGTAGAGCGGCCGAGAGCAGCCTACTGGCGCTCATTAAGTCGTTTCCCGTACATTCAAATATCAGTCACTCACTGTTCATTTATCTCATTTTATTCTCCAGTTTCTCACATAGGATGCATCCGATGTTTTATACGTGTCCTCCATTTCCACCGGTACACGATGGCACACGATAACAGTAAGTGACAATTTTTGTGGCTTGGTAAGAAATACCAGGCGGCTATCTTCAATCTACATCAATTTTGCCAGGGCAGCGGGGAACCCCCCTGCTCTTTTCGATTTTCAACTGCCGTGGTTCTTTAACGTGTGCAGGGGGCCAGGAAGGCACACGGGGCCGACTCGCTTATAGTCCCCATCCGATGGGACTTGACGTTCAGTTCGATTTGTCATTCAAACTGGGAAAGGAAGGGAGAGAAAGGCAGGGCTCGAACCCACGCACTTCTCACACGTTGGACTGGCAGGCGAACGTCTTAACACACTCTGCCACCTTTCTTCCTTGCAGTCAAATGTAGTACTAGTCGAGGTTGGCTGAACGACGTACCTAGTGAATTGCAGTTAAAATGTAGCACTAGTCGAGGTTGGCTGAACGACGTACTTTTTAGTGAATTGCAGTCAAATGTAGCACTAGTCGAGCTTGGCTGAACGACGTACCTCGTGAATTGCAGTCAAATGTAGCACTAGTCGAGCTTGGCTGAACGACGTACCTCGTGAATTGCAGTCAAATGTAGCGCTAGTCGAGGTTGCCTGCACGACGTACTTCGTGAATTGCGGTTAAATTGTGCACTAGTCGAGGTTGGCTGAACGACGTACCTCGTGAATTGCAGTCAAATGTAGCACTAGTCGAGGTTCGCTGTACGACGTACTTAGTGAATTGCAGTCAAATTGTAGCACTAGTCGAGGTTGGCGGAACGACGTACCTCGTGAACTGCAGTCAAAATGTAGCACTAGTCAAGGTTGCCTGAACACGTATGTAGTGAACAGTAGTAAAATGTAGCTTAGGTCCAGGTTGACTGAACACGTATGTAGTGAATAGTAGTAAAATGTAGCAATATAGTCCAGGTTGTCTGAACACGTATGCAGTGAATAGTAGTAAAATGAAGCAATATCATCCAGGTTGTCTGAACGACGTTATGTAGTGAACAGTAGTAAAAACGTAGAACAAGTCGAGATTGACTCAACATGTATGTAATAAATAGGGTTAAGTGTAGTAGCACCAGTCAAGGTTGACTGAACGGCATTTGTAGTGACAACAGTAAAAACGATACCACTACCCAAAGGGTTGACTGAACAACGTTTGTAGGATAAAACAAAAATGTTGAGGAAGGTAAGTGAGAAGTTAGAACAGGGTAGGAACGCTCGGGGAAAAGCCGTGGAAGAATGCCAACAAACAATAAACATAAACAACAAACAAACAATGCAGGTAATGACTGGGAAACGACAGAAGGTGGTTAACAAGGAAGGACAGTCAGGAAAAGAGTAACGAAAGGTAAAACGAGGTAAGAAAGTAGGCAAAGACAAGAAGAGGTAAAGAAAGGTAATAAAAGGTAACACAAAGGAGAACAGGGGAGGAGAAGGTGAAGAGGAGTAGGAAAAGGAAAGCAAAAAAAAAAGAAAAGAAAAGGTAAGGTAAGTAAAATAATAGAGGAAAGGAAAGCAAAAAAAAAAAAAAGGAAACAGGAAGATAAGGTAAGAAATGGTGGAAAAGGAAAGCAAAAAAGAAAAAAGGTAAGAAGGTAAAATATAGGAAAAGGAAATGGAAAAAAAAAAGGAAAAGGTAAGTAAGTAAAAATTGAGAAGGAAGCAAAAAAAAAAAAGGAAAGTAGGTAGGTT
>JAFLJL010007096.1:7500-14456 GCA_018398815.1 Conus ventricosus | reverse complement strand
AGACACGTTTGTATACTAATCAATCGTTTTTCTTAATTTCTTTTCAGAACGTCTTCTCCTCTCTCTCTCTCTCTCTCTCCTCTCTCTCTCTCTCTCTCTCTCTCTCTCTCTCCTCTCTCTCTCTCTGAATCCACCTCCTTTATCCCATACCCATCCACCCAGTTTTTGTCCCCACTGATCAATACAGTGCGATACATTCGGTTATTTCCAACAGATGAAGTTATGTTTATTATAAAGACTTACATATAATCATTGCTGAGTGCTTGTGTTATCTAAATCAAAGTCTCTTTGGAAAGATAAAAAAAAAAATCGCGAACTACGTACGAGAAGTCGATCACTGATCATGAAGTGATATGAGTGAGATATAACTGTGGAGTAGTTTTTAAACTTCTTTGACGTCATTTGATCTGTGTTGTGGTGCGTGAGTGTGTGTGTGTGTGTGTGTGTGTGTGTGATGTGTGTGTGAGTGTGTGTGTGTGTGTGTGTGTGTGTGTGTGTGTGTGAGCACGCACGCGCGTTGGCATGTATCATTTACTTCTACAGACATGTACATGAGTAAAAATACATCCACAGAATAAAAGTAACCTGTTTGTCACTTCATTTTTACATTTATCAAAATTACCTCGCAAAAATGCAACTTCCTTCAGTACTGAAACAATCTGCACTACGGAAACCATCCAAGTTATTTCCAGTTTTGGTTATCTTCCAAAGAACAGCATCGATTTCTGCGTCACTGGTCACGAAACAAGCACATTCAATGGCAGGAGACGGGCTTCCATTAACACCGCAGATTCCATGACAAATTAAACCCTGTTCGGGGGAAAGCTAGGAGGGCAGTCCTTGGGGCTGTGGGAGGGTGAGGGCTGCGAGACCATGCATCACAGTCTTTTAACCGTTCTGCCCCATTCAGCTGTTTCACTCCTTCATTTTGGGTCATCAAACAGGTCCTTTATCGGGCGATGACCATGTTTCGATTATCATAAACTGTCCGCTCTCCCAAGAAGGAAAGAGAGAGAGAGAGAGAGAGGAGAGAGAGACGAGAGAGAGAGAGAGAGGAGAGAGAGAGAGACAGACAGACAGACAGCAGACAGAAACAAAAATAAAGACAGACAGGAAGAGAGAGGGGAGAGAGAGAGGAGAGAGAGAGGAGAGAGAGAGAGAGGAGAGAGAGAGAGAGAGAGTAGAGAGAGAGAGAGAGGTGTTAAAACATCTACTCTTGTAACCTCACAGAAATGGTTCATGGATTGTTATTTACTATTCAGTGCACGTGAAATTACAACCGATGATAAGCACGCGCTGAGATTGCAACAAGGACAATAGAAAATCTGACTATACAGAAAAGAAGCTTTTGTATGTACTGTCTGGTCATCCATTGTGCCTGTTTATAAAGATCATTCTCACGCTGCTCATTCCAGCTCACCGATGCTCATGCCACATCTGGGTTCATCCTGTCATAGTATGCACCAACAAAGCACAGAAAGCGTGCATAATGTGGCTGTTTTTAGACAATTTAGCAGATGATATCTGCATTACTTTTTAGTATTTTGGCGGTGTATAGTGATGTCTGGTCTGACCTAAATACGTGGGTACTTATTGCCAAAAGTACTTCCACAGTGCCTCTCCTTGGCTCCAAGTGCTTGACAGCTTCGGCTCTCAACCGTTGTCTACCTGGGTAGAGCCGACTAAATTGCCTCCTGCTAGCGCTAATCATTATCCCCGATCTCGTTCAGACAAAGGATCAGTACTCACTTTTTCACTCATTCATTTGAATTATCACAGAAGATGCATCCTATGTATATATGTGCTATCCACACCGACGCCCAAACTTGTCTACTCTTGGAAAAAAAGTTGGTGATGGGACTTTGCATGTGCGTAAAACGTTGTGCACGCTTTCACATACCGAACTTCCATTTGCAGTCTCATTCAAAGGGCCTTTTTAGAAATGAAGTTAGATCCATGTAAACTCCAAAGAAAAATCCCCTTGTGTGAAAAGGCTTGGCGAGAGATTTAACCACGCGGCGCCAGGTCACCATAATCACTAGACCGGCGCTTTATCAACGAGCGATTTCTCTTACTGATGACAGTAACTGCAAAGGCAGGCTGTGAGGGCCACTGACTCTACCCCTTCCCTCGCTCCTTGTGTAAAGCCACCGCCATATCTCTCCAGTGACAGTCCTTCTTCAGTCTGTCAGTATGGAAGACTTGATACAAATCCAGCTGAAGCACAGATGTCAAGGGGCAAGCAAGACTGACCCGTCAGGAGAAAAGGGCAATGAACGACCACCGAATTCTTCTACCCTCACCGCTCACTGCATCCTGCCGTTCCTCCTAAAGCATTTGGCATGATCAGTGATGATAACGCTGTAGGGTTTCGTTTTAGTCTGGTACTCCCTGACAAGCCTGGATCTCTGCTGCCGCTTTTGAGAATCCCAGAGTCAGTGAAGCCCGAGAAATATAGACACATGAGACGCGGTAAGAAAATGTATGAAAGATATTCAAGATGCAAGTATTACGTAGATGGTTTTGCTGCGGAGCTTCAAGTCTGCCTAATCCAGCCTCTCGCACACTGTGTGAGTCTGGGTAGAACCAGCCAGGCCTTGTATCACTCACGATAAGTTGATTCATTGGTATCCATTGAAGGCAATGGGTTAGGGTAATAATGCTGATGTCTTGTTGAGAGTACAGGCAAATGTCTGGGCTATTGTGGGGTTGATAGACAATCCAGTTTCTTGATACCGTTGAGCAATATTTTCCAGCTGCTTCTGAACTGTTTTCATTCTTTCCTGAGCATGCTTTGATGTTTTTGTAGATCAGACCATCACTCGAGCAATTCCGCTTCTGTTAAGGTCTGCAAGGCCTCAAGTGTAAACATTGTACAAAACCGGGAAAGATGAGAACCCTGAGGTAATCCCATGAAGAGTTTCTGAGGTTCAGACGTCCAGTCTCCAAATCGTAGGATGACGTTGAAAAGACTCACTTAAGCGCGAGAAAGGGTCATTGACATTTTGAAATCATTATGGAGATAAGGCGATTTTAGAGATTCTAATCTTGTTGAATTGTTAGAATCATAAATGAACTCTATGCTTTTGTTTTGGAGCAGAAAGATACGGCCTAAGACTACAGAAAGCAGAGGAAGATGTCAACACATTCATGTTAAAGAAATTGCGAAATGTTCGTCCCAGTTATGCGCTCAATGACGTGACATATGTAAAAACTGACCGTTATCCTTTCCATGTGCTTACTTATGTTGCTTGTATCAAATATTGGCTAAGCTAACACATTTTAGGAATCCAGACTTCGTGAAAAGCGTGCAGCATGCTTCTATCTCTTCATAACGACAGAATGTTTTGCTGTTGGTTTTTTTTTCAATTTATACAACTCCATATGAGACTGGTTTTGATTCTGTTTATCTGAACCATGGCGTGACAAACTGTAAATCTTTCTTACAATGGCTCAAATAAAGACTGTGGGTGAGAAATATAGACAGAAAGATGGGGGGAAGAGGGAGGGGGAGAGGGAGACTGGAGAGAGGGATACATGAACGAAGGGGGAATGAAATTTGGGAAGAGGGAAGGGGGTTGGCAGAGAGAATAAAATGGACAGAGAGAAAGGTGGCCAGATATAGGGCAGTGGCGGGACAGAGAGTGACGCGGGCGGAATAGCTCAGTTGGTAGAGCGCCAGACTCGTGATCCTTGTGATGTTGAAGTTATGGGTTCGAATATCAGGTGGTCCCTTCGGGTTAAGGGGGGTTTGATTTTTTTTCATTTTGGTTTTTTAAACCCCTTAAATTAAAACCCCATTTTTAAAAAGGGGGTTTCCGGTTTTGAAGAAATAAACGGAAGGTTTTTCCTTGGTTTGGGAAGGGAACAAAAATTTGGCAAGGTATTTTCCCAAAAATCCATAGCTTCTGTGAATGAAAAAAGAAAGTTTAAAAAATTGGATGGTTTTTTAAAAAAAACCAAAAGCAATTGATGCCAAGGGAAAAAAGAATTTTACCCCCCCTTTGAAGTGATTAAACAAGGGGAAAGCCGGAAAAAGTTAAGGTTTCCGGGGTTTTTTTGGTCTTCCTCGGGGGCCCTTTTTAACCTATTTAAAGAAGAAGAAGTAAAGGAGCCGAAGAAACCCGGGCCGGGAAGGGGTTTTTTTTAAAGAGAGGGGCCAAAGAAGAAGAAGAAGAAGAAAAGAAACGGGGGGAAAGGGAAAGCGGGAAAGGAAAAGGGGAGAGAGGGGAAAAGGGGGAGAGAGGGGAGAGGAGGGGGAGGGGGGGAGGGGAGAGAGAAAACAGAAGACGGGGAAAAGGGTCGGAGGGACAGGGAGGGGGGGAAAACAAGAAGGGGAAGGGGAGGGGAAGGAGGAGAGGAGAGAGAGGAGGGAAGAGGGGGAGAAAAGGGGGGAAAAGGGGAGAGAGGGGGGGGGAGAGAGAGTTTTTTAAAGGAAATAGTTTAAAAAGAAGATTTTCTTTGGGGTTTAAGAAAAGGATGAAGCCCCGGAAAGAAAGGAGAAACCCAAACCAGCCGTTGAGACAAATCCCAGAGACAAAAAAACAGATACGAACTCGTGAACCGGGCATAAACTTAACAAGTCTTTGTATTGGAAAATAAAGTTATAAAACCCGACGCAAATTTCCCCGATTTCCCCAAAAAGGGTTTGAAAAATTTTTCATGGGGTTTTTTTTTTTACAAGTTGATGGTTGGAAGATGAAAATTTATCCATCTAAAAAAAAATTTCGGGGTTTTTGAGGCCAAAGAAAACCCCGAAACCAGCTCATTTTAGAAATTTGGGTTTTTTTTTTAAAAAGGGGGAAATGATAGTGGAGATTGTTTTTAAAGGCTGTCGTTTTGTGTTTGCTTAATTTTAAAGACGGGGCTGAACCCCAACCAAAGGGTTTGGCGGGGCCCCAGTCGCCACTCACGGCAAAGGCCCCAGTGCCCCAAAAACGGGTATTTGTGGGGAACAGGGCTCTCCCGTCCCATCTTTTTTCCCTCAGCTGTTGTCAGCCATTTTTGAAAGAACGCAATCGTTAAAAAAGGGTTAAAAGGGGGAAAAAATGTCCACGCCCATCGGTGCTTTTTTACGCTTTTTGGGCCCCTTGTTTCTGTTCGGCCCCAGGGTTTTATGAAAATCATTGCGCCAAAAAACATACATTGTTTTTTCTCCCCTCTCTCTCTCTCTTCTTTTCTCTCTTTCTCTCTCCCCTCTCTCTCCTCTCTCTCTCTCTTCTCTCTCTCTCCTCTCTCTGGGAATTTAAAAGTTGAAAACAACTAAAAATTTCTTAGGTTTAATTTTCAAAACCTAAACAAAGTATGAGTAAGGTTGGGGGGAAATGTATGGGAAAAAGGAAGGAAAGGAGTTAGGGGGAAATTTTAAAATCTTAAGGAATTTAAAATTCCGAACCTACTATATTTTGGAAACTTTTTTTAAATTCAAAAGGGGAAACCCCTATGAAATCATATGGGGGAGAAATAGGGGGTTTTTTGGGAAAAAATAAACCTTAGGGAAAAAGGTGCACACAATGGCAAATTAAAAAACGTTTCCTAAAACCCCTTTAAAACAGTTCTAATAAAAGGGTTTTTTAAGGGAAAGGGGGTAGATACCCCTTAAAAATTTACTTTCCCAAAAAACTAAGTGTTTTCAAGTATTGGTTTACGTTTTTGGGAAAAAAATTCCCAAACAAAGCGGGAATTTAAAAACAACAAGCATATTCCCTGTTTTTGGGACAATTGGAAAATGGAAGAAAAACGGGGGTTTCTGGGGGAAAAAATTTTCCCCTTTTCTCTCCTCCTCCTCCCCCCACCCTTCTTCTTTTCTTCTTCTTCTTCTTCTTCTTTTATTCTTCTTCTTCTTTTCTTCCTTTCTTCTTTTTGGTCCTTCTTCTTCTTCTTCTTCTTCTTTTCTTCTTCTTCTTCTTTTTCCCTTCTTCTTTTCTTCTTTTTTTCTCCTCTTCTTCTTCCTTTTTTTCTTCTTCTTCTGTTTCCCCTTCTTCTTCTTCTTTTTTCTTCTTTTCTTCTTCTTTCTTTTCTTCTACTTCTTCTTCTTTTTCTTCTTCTTCTTCTTTTTTCTTTTTCTTTTTATTTTCTTCTTCTTCTTCTTTTCTTCTTCTTCTTCTTCTTTTTTCCCCCCCTTTTTCTTTTTTTTCTTCTTCTTCTTTTTTTTTTCCCTTTTTCTTTTTTTCTTCTTCTTTTTCTTTTCTTAAAACCTCTTCTTTTTCCTTTCTTTTTCCCTTTCTTCTTCTTTTTTCCTTTTTTTTTTTCCTTCCCCCTTTTTCCTTCTTCTTCTTCTTTTCTTCTTCTTCTTTTTTCTTCTTCTTCTTTTCACCCTTTCTTCTTCTTCTTCTTCTTTTTCTTCCCTGTAGTCTTCGAAGGGACTGCCTGGCCAGACATCAATAAAAAAAAGAATTATTGCAAAATGAATCCCTGAAACGTAACAAAAAGAGGTTGGAAAAAAAAAATGTGGTATTAGGTCACAATAAAAGGGGCCCCATGTGCGTGTTCTCCCCAGGTAAAAAAGGCCCAAAGATACCCCCGCATTTAGAAAGACAGGAAACCCGATTTCGTTTCGTTTCTTTAATTTTTAAAACACTTTCACATCGCATCCCAAAAACGCGATAAATCTTATGGGCGGGACTAAACTGCTAGTCTCCGATAGATTTGAGAGTGCTGAGGACTTAAGCTTCTGGGGCCCTTTTTAAGGCTAGGTCGGGATTTTGGGGCCGTCTCAGTTTTTAAAAAACCCCCAAAACCCTGCTTTTGATATGACAGCCCCTCTCCCCCAAATTCCCCCACTTTTTTTCCTCCACACTCTCCCCAAAAGGAGATGATCAAAATAGTAAAATTGACTTTTTACAACTTGAGTAAAAATAAAACCCTCCCTTTTATTGGGACGAGTTTCGAGGGACGAGCATCAGAAGAACTGAACCCAAAAAGGGAAAAACATTGAGGCCCGGGGACCCCGGCTT
>JAFLJL010007096.1:0-2500 GCA_018398815.1 Conus ventricosus | reverse complement strand
ATCCCATCCCACCTATTCATCCTAAAGCATTTGCATGATCAATGGTGAGGATGCTTTGGGGTTTTGTTATGGTCTAGTGCTCCTCGACAAGTCAGGATCTTTGCTGCCGCTTTTGATGTAATGCAGAGCCAGTGAAGCCCGAGAAATATAGACACATTAGACGTAGGTAAGAAAATTTCAGAAACATCCACAGAGATGCTAGCATTAAGTGGATAGTCTGGAATGGGGTGGGGGGGGGGGGGGTGGGGGGGGTGATATTTCAAGACTCACTAACTCAACCCTTTGCAAACTGAGTTAGTCTTGGCACGAGCAGCAAGGCCTAGAGGAACTAGTATAGCTACCATTGTCTGACTGGGATAGAGCAAAAAGTCGGAAAAAGTAGTATTTCCTACATAAGAAAATGATACGGAATCCTCCAACATGTAAATTTCGCAGAATGTTTTAAAATGATTTGTCAAGAGTGATTGAAACTTTATACGAAAGATATACTAATCGAGGTGAATAATCTGTTTAAAATTTGGTCTAGTCGGATTGTACATCTCTGGGCAGGGTGGCTGTATAGCAATCACATATGTTCTTGACCATATACCCGCAGATACACCTACTAAGCCCTCCAGGCAAAAACTAAAAAAAAGAAAAAAAAAACTACAAGGAATTACAAAGAATGTGGCATGGATTTGTGTAGAATATGAAAAGAGATACAATCAAAAGAAAATGCCTGGTGCATTACATCGAAACGGAGATACAGGAGAACCAGATGTAGACAAAATTTTTATATACAAGCTATACGGATGACTTGAATTAAAAGGATGTATACTGCCAATCCCAAATGAAACAAAATATTGAAGTATTTTGTCCAGGTTTAGATTTGCTTAAGGTATATCGACCTAGAATATTTCTTAAAATTCAACAGTTTAAAGGTCGTTTTGGCTCACAACATAAAAAAGCATAAAGTTACAAAGAGCGCGAGAGGTCCCAGGCGAGGTCGTATTATCGAACTCGCTTGACATCTTTACATAAATGAAAAACCAATGTTAACATCAAAATTAATCCTGATCGATTTTTTTAACGAATTCAAGAGCAAATATAAAATCGAAAAATACATACACTGCATGAAATGCGACACACGGAATTCCATAAAAGTTATATCCATATCAGAATCTTGAGGAAAATAACAGATGAAATTAACGATGTTATAAATGTTTACAGTTTCTGATATTTTTCTCAGATTGCTGTACATATAGAACTGGCTTGTATTACTGCAAACAACGATGGCAAGCATTGTACATTTTACTAATGGATTGAATGCTTTCCCTTTATGGTGTCATTAGTATGGCTTGTGTTTGCATGTAACTGTGCTAAAAAAAATGTCTTGTAATTCTCGTCATTGACTTTTCCTGTTTTGTATAAAGGCTTATTGGTGGAAAAAAAAAGAAAAGAAAAGGAAAGCAAAAAGGTACCTCTGTAAGATGTATAATACAATCGTTAGATCACGTAATGTTTTTGGGTGGTTTTTGGCTGTTCTTTGTTTTTGTTTCTTAAGCATCATAAATGTTATGTAATTTCACCACTAAATGATGAATCGATGCCTAAAAGAGTGAATGGTCATTTATTCATTCATTCATTCATTTCATTCATTCATTCATTCATTCATTCATTCATTCATTCATTCATTCATTCATTCATTCATTCATTCATTCATTCATTCTTCATTCATTCATTTTCCTGTCTCTGTCTGTCTGTCTGTCTGTCTGTCTGTCTGTCTCTCTCTCTCTCTCTCTCTCCTCTCTCCTTCTCTCTCCTCTCTCTCTCTCTCTCTCTCTCTCTCTCTTAGAGGATAATGTGTTCGGTTGCGAGTGCAGTGTTATGCATGATCTGTAATGCGAATCCTGGCCACATTTGCATACCGGAAGCATCGGACACTAAAAGTGTTTCTTGTTTGGCCGTGTGTGTGGTTACAGTGTCATATCAGAATGCATAATTAACTACCATCAAATCATGGCTATTGTCATTCCTGTTCAGACACGTATCCAACTGCTAGATAACAGCTGAACTACATGCCTGGCTCGTTACTACTCTCGATGTCAATCTTGATGTCCGTATCCATTGAGTCTCAATAACTCCAGCATATTTGTACCATTTGCTCAGCGACTGGAAAACAGATAGAGCCCTCGAACGTTTATCTGAGCGAACATAAAGCTATGATTTCCGTCACCGTGTGACTTTTTAAGCATCCATGAATGTGTTCTCTTACAGAGTGTGTGTGTGGGGGGGGGGGGGGGGGACGGAGGGAGCAGGAGGGGAGTGGGAGGGTAGGTGGGTGGGTGGGCCTATATGACACCCAGTGAAGAATCCAGCACTCAGAGAGACTTGATGTTCACGTAGCTGTCACAAAACAGTTTAGCTCTGTTGTCTGTCTGTGTCTTCTGTTGTCTGTCCGTCTGTTGCCCGTCTGTCTGTCTGTCTGTTGTCGTCTTTCCTGTCTGTTCTGTCTGTCGTC
>JAFLJL010007094.1:7500-10448 GCA_018398815.1 Conus ventricosus | reverse complement strand
GTTTCGCCAGTAGTAGTACATCCGTCATTGTATATTTTGGAGCATTTATATGAAGATAGTGCTGGCCACACACTACTCCTCTACAATATGGTAGATGTACTAAGGTCTGCTAACCTATCTAGTTTTGCCAGAACCCCCGAAAATCCCCCATCCAGTTGCATAAGTTTAATAATAGTTGGCGTTTGCTACACAGTTCATTTATACTGATTCTAGCTTGTGGAATTTAGGATGTTATAAAAACACACAGAAAGTTGAATGAGTTTCCTAGCATCGAATCAGACATGTTCACCTGCGTCTTAAGAAATAAACGCCATGTTTGATGCGTTTTTTGTTTTTTAAACATGACTTGGGCTGTCTCAAGCCAACGCCCAAAAATCAACGCGTGATGAATTGTGTTTTGCTTTTATTTTGTTTTATCACATAGCGCCGCTTTTTAAAAAGGAAAGCATTCATCAACAGTTAACATTATTATAATTAGCCTCATCTTGTTCGGATAATGTCATTTTTCATTTCCTTGAACCAACAAACCTTGAAGTAGTCGTTCATGTTCCAAAGCAGCTCGGTTCACTTTTTTTTTTCTCCACCCTCTAGGAAAGCAATACTTCTTTTCGTTTCGGCGTAACGAACCATGCTTCACTGATTCTTTTTTTAACAAATACTCTAACATGCAGTTAAAGTAAAACTTGTGATCTTGAATAGCACAATTCTGTTCCTCAGATAAACCGGCTCACCATTTTAGAATAACACACCAAGCCCATACACAGTCGCAATAAAAACGTCCTACCAGTCCAGCAGTCAGTAGAAAGATGATGAACGGTGATGGTTACTAGTCATGTGAGCGCTGTGAAAAATGATGAAATATATTGCAAGCACTGGCCCGGCGTGAGGGAGTGGGGGGAGGGGAAGGAGAGAGGGAGGAGAGGGCAGCAGTATTGATTTTTAGCCTCTCAGTTTGCCAGCAGGTGTGAGGTGCGCGCGCGCGCGTGTATGAGTGTCTGTCTCTGCCTGTCTGTCCGTCTGTGTGTGTGTGTGTGTGTGTGTGTGTGTGTGTGTGTATGTGTGTGTGTGTTGGGGGTGGGGGGTGGCGGAGGTGGTGGTGGAGGGTTGGGGGTGCATGTGTGGAAGAGAGGAAGGAGGGAGGTAGACAGCAGTCAGGAAGGTGACACAGAAAAGTATGCGAAGAAGTGTGTGTGTGTGTGTGTGTGTGTGTGTGTGTGTGTGATGTGTGTGTGTGTGTGTGTGTGTGTGTGTGTGTGTGTGTGTGTGTGTGTGTGTGTGTGTGTGTGTGTGTGTGTGTGTGTGTGTGTGTGTGTGTGTGTCTCTCTGTCTCTCTTCTCTGTCTGTCTGTTCTGGAGGGCAACTTAACCTTAGGGTTCTCTCTCTTCCCCACTCTGTAATTAACATACCGCGAAGTAATCGGATAGCCTGGTGCACCCACCGTGTATATGGGCGCGTTCAGACACAACTGCTTTTCCCCTGCGTTACTCTATGGGGCGTGTTCAGTCTAGGCTACTCTCTGAAAACTTTAGTAAATTAGTATTGAAAACGGATAACCTACACAGTATTACTCTTACTTGTCAGAGAACAGGGAAAGGGGCATTCTGGGTTACTTTCGCCCGAACTGAGTGAGGGCGGAAGTGGCCCAGAATGCCCCTTTCCCTGTTCTCTCTGCAACATATATGCCCACCCTGCACTGTACTCTGTAGAATGGTCCTGGGACAGGGAATCATCGTGAAGTTATGCGTCCACCCTCTTCTGTACCGTTTAGAATGGTCTGGGGCAGGGAGTCTTGGGGAGCAGCATACCCACCCTCCACGGTACCATGCAGACTGGTCTTGGACAGGGAATCATGGCGACATACATGTCCACCCTCCATTATACCCTGTAGAATGGTCCTGGACAGCGAGTCATCGTGAAATATGAGTCCATCCTCCACTGTACCGTTTAGAATGGTCTGGGACAGGGAGTCATGCGGAGCAGCATACCCAGCCTCCACTGTACCCTTTAGAATGGTTTTGGACAAGGAGCCATGACAAGATACATACCTATACCAGACAAACTCACGGCGCATGACAATTACATGGAGGAAGTTTTGTCCTTCAGCAAATGTGTTGTCTTGCTTACCTGTCATTGTCATTTGTCTTGAGTAGCTTGTATGAGATGTGGAAAGCAGCGTGAAGCATTTTCTCTTCACTGTTCATCCGTTTTGCATAATTATGTGCTTTAGGTTGTCTTTTTAGAGCAGTTTTGATTCGGTTGTTCTATGATGTGTTGATGTACCATAAAATCTGAGCATACGAATGTGGTTATATACGTGACGTACTATTTTCGTGTCGTTTCACTTTTGTTTGTTTACCGTTTACTGACTTTCAGAGCTGTTGCCGGTTTTCACGGCGAAGTTGGCTCTTCTGTGTTACGTATGTGATTTAGTTGCGATCTCATTTTATTTTATTTCTCTTTTATATGTCGACGTTTTTTTTGGACAGCCCAGTGAGCCCGCTCATCGAGTGTGGAATCGCGGCTTATGAATTCCTGCATTATCGTCATGATGATAACGATGATGATGTTGATGATGATGATGATGATGATGATGATGATGATGATGATGATGTTGATGATGATGATGATGATGATGATGATGATGATGATGATGATGATGATAACGATGATGATGATAACGATGATGATGATGACGATGATGATGACAATGATGACGATGATGATGATGATGATGATGATGATGATGATGATGATGATGATGATATGATGATGATGATGATGATGATGATGATGATGATGACGATGATGACGACGATGGCGATGATGATGATGATGATGATGATGATGATGATGATGATGATGATGATGATGACGATGACGACGATGGCGATGATGATGATGATGATGATGATGGTGATGATGATGATGATGATGATTTCCACAAGAGG
>JAFLJL010007094.1:0-2500 GCA_018398815.1 Conus ventricosus | reverse complement strand
GCTTTTCCCTTTCCAGGCGTTCGTGACGTAGCGTTCCCAGGCAGAGGGAGGTAGTCAGTCACCAGGTCCGTTCAACAGCAGTGCCCATGACCTTGACGACCATGGAGGCTCTGGAACGACGTCACCGCAGGCATGGACACGGAGGGGAGATGGAAACTGAGGCCATCACTAGACCAGGGCCTACAGCGACTTCTTGTTTCACTGGTCCTCACAACCAGACAACAGCTCGACAAAAACTTGCAGTCCTTCTCACAAGTTTGCGAGAGATAATTTGATTGATCAACACTCCGAAAAAAAACTTCAATACCTCTCACAAGCTTGGCCCAGTCCTGTCTTAGATTGGTCCAGTAATGTCTAAGACTGGTCCAGTCCTAACTTAGATCGATCAAATCCTCACTAAGATTGATCCAGTCCTGTCTTAGATTGATCCAGTCCTGTCTTAGCTTGATCCAGTCCCGTCTTAGATTGATCCAGTCCTGACTTAGATTGATCCAGTCCTGACTTAGATCGATCCAGTCCTGTCTAAGATTGATCCAGTTCTGTCTAAGATCGCCCCAGTCCTAACGTAGATTGACCCAGTCCTGTCTTAGATTGATCCAGTCCTGTCTAAGATTGGTTCAGTCCTGACTTAGATTAATCCTGTCCTGACTTAGATTGATCCAGTCCTGTCTAAGATTGGTCCAGTCCTGACTTAGATTGATCCAGTCCTGACTGAGATTGATCCAGTCCTGACTTAGATTAATCCTGTCCTGACTTAGATTGACCGACCCAGTCCTGTATTAGATTGGCTCGGTGCTTCTTAGATCGGTCCAGTCCTGTCTTAGATTGGTCCAGTCCTGATTTAGATTGGTACAGTCCTGACTTAGATTGATCCAGTCCTGTCTAAGATTGGTCCTGCCCTGTCTAAGATTGGTCCTGCCCTGTCTAAGATTGGTCCTGCCCTGTCTAGGATTGGTCCGGTCCAGTCCTGTCTCAGGATCTCTGCTTTCCTTTTCTCCCATCTTGTCCTGTCTTTTTCAGCTTTCCTCAACCTTTGCCTACCTTTCGGGACACAGCAGATCTGATTAAACGACACGTGGAGTCTAACGCAGTCTGGGCAAAACGGGGCTATACAACAGTCCTGGCTATACGTGGTCTTGGGCGATACATGACATGGACTCTGTTAGGACGAAAGGGACGAAGACGCAAAACGAGGTGGTGGTAAAAGATGTATTGGTGTAATCATCCTACACCCTCCCACTCCCGATCTCTCTCGCATCCCCTAAATAAAGAGACCCTCTATCAATGAAGTGAGGCAGAAGTGACCCTTTACAATTGTGTTCGAGACCGAAGAAAAATCAGACGACACCGACGTAAAATGACCGAACTTAGGCTTTAAAAGCTCTCTTTTAAAATCACAATCCACGTAACGTTATTGAAGAATTTTTTTTTACGCGTATTGTGTTGTAAACTACGCTTTTGAGTATTTTATTAGCGCTGTTTTGATGCGGAACAAACCATTTCGAATGAGGACACAATGTTACAGCGAATCTATCAAACTATATATATTTTTTTATTTTATTTTATTTTATTTTTTTTTTTAACTTAGCGACCTTACTAGAAATTGTTTTATGAAAATTGCGTGTCAAGTCTTCAGATTTCCCCATTTTGTGTAAAATAACTCTTGTGTCACTTTTGGCTACGGTGAGTGATCAGCGTGAGGCGCCACCGGGCAACATGACAGCAGAAAAACCAGAGGCGTCTGCGGGAACCAGACGAAATACCCTGTGGTCACAGAGTACATTTTCCCGCCGCTCTTCTTTGCTTGAAGCCGTAAATGAATACCAGATTTGCATAAGTTGAAAGGGAATTTGTCTCCCTTTAAACTTCGGTTCAAAGTTGATTTTGTGCTTAATCATTTCAAAAGCAAAATTTATCATCTGATTTGAACCACTACGTTGCCGTCTCCACGGACACAAAGCCGAATGCTTCAACGGTGCTTCATAGCGAAACTAGTTAGCCTGATGCAGTTCTCATTAGTTAGAGTGCAAATTTGCCTGTTTGCCAGTAACATTTGAATTTGTTGCTGATTAATGAAGAGCAGAGAAATTAGCATGAGAACATGGTGACAAGAAACCCATTTTGTGATGGCAGGGGTCACAGTGAACACGATGGCTGTGCTTTTATTTTTTCATGGGATCCTTGGGAGTGTGGAAGGATTGAAGGGATAGGAAGAAGAGGTTTGGAGTTCGCACCAGACCCACTTCCATCTCACAGTAACCAACCCTGTCTCCTCCCCGAAAAAAAGGTTCAAATAAATCTCCAACCTAGATGAAAACTATCTTTATTATTCAAGTGAATAGATATCCCTCCCCGTTTAGAATTTCTCGCTGTCGGGCTCTGTCTCTCTGTCTCTGTCCCTGTCTCTGTCTGTCTGTCTGTCTGTCTGTGTAAAGAAAAATGTTTTAATAATTTTTATAGGTTTTCATTTAATTGTGTTAGTATAGAGATAGAGGTGCAT
>JAFLJL010007093.1:0-31071 GCA_018398815.1 Conus ventricosus | reverse complement strand
CCCCTCTCTCTTCACTACAATTTCTCTCTCCCTGTCTCTGTCACGCACACACACCACACACACACACACACAACACAACCACCACTCCACACACACACACCACACACACACACACACAACACACCACACCACTCTCTCTCTCTCTCTCTCTCTCTCTCTCTCTCTGTCCGTCTGTCTGTCTCTCTCTCTCTCTCTCTCTCTCTCTCTCTCTCTCTCTCTCTCTCTCTCTCCCGTCTCTATCTCCCACAAACACACACATTCTGTCTCTCTTTCGCTCTCTCGCCATCTCTGTCTATCTCACTCACTCTCTCTCCCTCCCTCTCTATTGCAATTAGGGAAAAAATTCTTATGGGACATAAGGGAATTTGTGGCGGAGTGCGATTATTCCGATATTTTCCGGTTAAGACAAAATTACTTAAAGCAGGCCAGGCATGCGTAAAAATCATTCGGTAGTTTCCGGTAAGACAAAATTCTTAATGCAGGTCGGGCATGCGCAAAAGCGCTTCCTTTTCGAAGTGACATGCTAGCAGTGAAGACACACTCTCTGCTCTCCGAAAAAAATTCGCTGCTCTCTCAAATAATTTGCAAGGTAAGATCCTCATCATCCATCGAAGCCGACACGGTTTCTAACATGCCTCATGCTTTGTTACTTGGTCATTCCATCATCAAACGTTTTGCTCAGCATATTTGTGATGCAGATGATGTGCGTTTTGCACGCAAATATTAAGTTGCAAGACACTTGCTCTGTGGAGATAGTCGGCAGAGCCGGACTGACGGTACACGGCCTTCTGCGCGATAACGAAACTTTCCCAGGCATAATGGACAAGCTTAAACAACGACCCAACATCATCTTTCTTCAGATAGGAGGCAACGATTTCAGGCTTGGGACAATCACACGATGACTTAGCTATGGATATGTTGGCCTTGGCCTCTTTATTGAAAGGTAGATTCGGGGTGGAACACGTCATGTTCGGACAGTTGCTGCCAAGATTCACACGATCGGGAAATGGGGCAAAATGTCAGCACAGTTTAAAAAAAACAAAAAACGATCATGTCACACAGCTGTTAGAGGTTATGGAGGATATAACAACAATGCTAGATGGTAGACAAGGAATTGATATCATATACATGGATTTTAGAAAAGCTTTTGATACGGTTCCGCATAAGAGACTCCTTATAAAGCTAGCAGCATACGGTATTGGTATTGGTGGCACCTTATTAAAATGGATCAAAAACTTTCTGAGTGATAGAACTCAACAAGTCAGAGTAGGGGCAGCCAAATCAAAGACATGTAATGTACTTAGTGGTATCCCTCAAGGAAGTATACTGGGACCGGTTCTTTTCACTATTTTTATAATGATCTACCAGATAACCTTGTCAGTCCATGTATAATATTCGCAGATGATACTAAGATTTACAATTGTACATCAAAGATAGGGCCTACTTGTATTCAAACGATAACTGCAAGGGTGCTCTGAGTCGTGGAATCTGTATTTCAATATGACCAAGTGTGGTGTATTACACGTCAGGAATAATAATCAAAATAATTAATATAAAATGATGGAGAATGATGTTTAAAAAAAAACAAAAACAAAAAAAACTTGGGTGTTACCTTCGATAGCAGGTTGTCATTTGACCCTCACTTACAGAGAGTGGTAAATAAAGCTAACCAGATGTTAGGTATCATAAAAAGGAGTTTTACTTATTTAGATAAAGATACTTTTTTAAAAATTATTCGTCAATCAATAATGTTAGAAAAGGTCAAAGGCGAGCTACCAAATTGCTGAGCATTGCAAAAACTTATCATATAATGAAAGATTGAAATATTTGAATCTGCACGCGCTGAGGGGAAGAAGGATCAGAGGTGACCTAATTCAAGTTTATAAGATCTTTAATGGCTATGATGATTTTGACATTGAGACATTTTTTTTCTGTTGCACAAACTTCGAGTACTAGAAACTCTGAAGGAAAGATTTTTAAAAAAAGCACTGTAACACTAATCAACGTAAATTTTAATTTTCTTATATAGTTGCTAACCACTGGAATGAAATACCTTACTACCATTAAATTTGCACCTGATAGTAATACTTTCAAGAATTTTCTAGATAATGATTCAAAATTTAGAGAATTGTTTCATGACTATGGTGGATTGCAATGAAGATATTAATTGTAGCATGCCATATGACCCAAAAAGTGAAGAAATTTAGAGGGGACACATGATAGACCGCAAGGTCTAGGCTAATGAAGCCAGTCCCTACTACTACTACTACTACTACTACTACTTGTTTTGTTCATCAGCGCATGTCTTTCAGCAAGGTGGCCATGATATTGCCATATTATTATCCGTGATAGGTTTTGCAGCAATGCGGCTAGGTTAGCCGTGACCTTGACACATGTTTTCGACTTAATGCAGCATGTTTTCTAATCATTGCAGCTACACCAGCGGGATCTTGCATGTTTCTCAGCAATGCAGCTATATTAACTGTGACCCGTGGTTGACATCTCGCATTTTTCTAATCAATGCAGCGACATCAGCTGTGCTCTTGCATGTTTCTCAGCAATGCAGCCATATTAGCTGTGCCCCATGTTGTTTTACACTCAATGCAGCAACATCAGCTTGGCTCTGCATGTTTCTCAGCAATGCAGCTATATTAGCTGTGCCCTATATGACCTTGCATGTTTATCCGCAATGCAGCTATAATAGCTGTGCCCTATATTGTTTTATACCAATGCAGCTTCATCAGCTGTGCTCTTGCATGTTTCTCCGCAATGCAGCTAAATTAGCTGTGCCCTATATTGTTTTATACAATGCAGCTTCATCAGCTGTGCTCTTGCATGTTTCTCCGCAATGCAGCTATATTAGCTGTGCCCTATATTGTTTTATACTCAATGCAGCTACATCAGCTGTGACCTTGCATGTTTCTCCGCAATGCAGCTATATTAGCTGTGCCCTATATTGTTTTCTACTCAATGCAGCTACATCAGCTGTGACCTGCATGTTTCTCCGCAATGCAGCTATATTAGCTGTGCCCTATATTTGTTTTATACTCAATGCGCTACATCAGCTGTGCTCTTGCATGTTTCTCCGCAATGCAGCTATATTAGCTGTGCCCTATATGTTCTACTCAATGCAGCTACATCAGCTGTGCTCTTGCATGGTTATCCGCAATGCAGCTATATTAGCTGTGCCTATTTTGTTTTCTACTCAATGCAGCTACATCAGCTGTGCTCTTGCATTGGTTATCCGCAATGCAGCTATATTAGCTGTGCCCTATATTTTCTACTCAATGCAGCTACATCAGCTGTGCTCTTGCATGGTTTATCCGCAATGCAGCTATATTAGCTGTGCCCTATATTTTCTACTCAATGCAGCTACATCAGCTGTGCTCTTGCATGGTTATCCGCAATGCAGCTATATTAGCTGTGCCCTATATTTTCTACTCAATGCGCTACATCAGCTGTGCTCTTGAATGGTTATCCGCAATGCAGCTATATTAGCTGTGCCCTATATTTTCTACTCAACGCAGCTACATCAGCTGTGCTCTTGCATGGTTCTCCGCAATGCAGCTACATCAGCTGTGCTCTTGCATGGTTCTCCGCAATGCAGCTACATCAGCTGTGCTCTTGCATGGTTCTCCGCAATGCAGCTACATCAGCTGTGCTCTTGCATGGTTATCCGCAATGCAGCTACATCAGCTGTGCTCTTGCATGGTTATCCGCAATGCAGCTACATCAGCTGTGCTCTTGCATGGTTATCCGCAATGCAGCTACATCAGCTGTGCTCTTGCATGGTTATCCGCAATGCAGTTACATTAGCTGTGCCCTATATTGTTTTCTCCGCAATGCAGCTTCATCAGCTGTGCTCTTGCATGTTTCTCCGCAATGCAGCTACATCAGCTGTGCTCTTGCATGGTTTATCCGCAATGCAGCTATATTAGCTGTGCCCTATATTGTTTTCTACGCAATGCAGCTACATCAGCTGTGCTCTTGCATGTTTCTCCGCAATGCAGCTATATTAGCTGTGCCCTATATTGTTTCTACTCAATGCAGCTACATCAGCTGTGCTCTTGCATGTTTCTCCGCAATGCAGCTATATTAGCTGTGCCCATATTGTTTTCTACTCAATGCAGCTACATCAGCTGTGACCTTGCATGTTTCTTTTTACACTCAGTGCAGCTACATCAGCTGTGTTCTTGCATGTTTCTCTGTGCTCTTGCATGTTTCTCTGCAATGCGGCTTATATTAGATGTGACCATGTTTCTAATCAATGCAGCTACATCAGCTGTGCTCTTGCATGTTTCTCCGCAATGCGGCTATATTAGCCGTGACCCATGTTTTCTACTCAATGCAGCTACATCAGCTGTGTTCTTGCATGTTTCTCTGCAATGCGGCTCTATTAGCCATGACCCACGTTCTCTACTCAATGCAGCTACACCAGCTGTGATCTTGCATGTTTCTCTGCAATGCGGCTACATGATCAGCTGTGTGTTGCCATGTTTATAATGTTATCACTTTGCATGTTTTTCAGCAAGGCGGCTACATCATCGTGACCCATACTCTCTACTCAATGCAGCTATTTATCTACACAATGCAGCTATATCAAGTGTGATCTTGCATGTTGCTCGGCAATGTGGCTATATTATCTGTGACCCTCTTTATCGCCTGAGACTGGTCAATTAAACGCAAAACATGTTTTGCAGGTTCTCCACAAGTTTTTCTGAAAGGTGGCTACATCAGCTGTGTGTTGGCATGTTTTTTTTATAACTTTGCATGTTTTTCAGCAAGGCGGCTACATCAGCGCGACCCATGTTTGCTACACAATGCACCTACATCAGCGGTGATCTTGCATGTTCTCAGCAATGCGGTGGTATTAGCTGTGACCATGTTTTCTACACAATGCACCTACATCAGCGGTGATCTTGCATGTTCTCAGCAATGCGGCGGTATTAGCTGTGACCCATGTTTTGCTACACAATACACCTACATCGGCTGTGATCTTGCAGGTTTCTCAGCAATGCGGCCATTTATAGCCGTGACCTCCTCATCCCCGTGGCTGTCAATTAACCGTGAATATGTTTTGGCATGTTCTCAACAATTTTTCCACAAGGTGGCTACATCAGCTGTGTGTTGGCATGTTTATATAATTTTGCGTGTTTTCCAGCAAGGCGGCTTCATCAGCTGTGTGTTGGCATGTTTATATAATTTTGCGTGTTTTCCAGCAAGGCGGCTTCATCAGCTGTGTGTTGGCATGTTTATATAATTTTGCGTGTTTTCCTAGCAAGGCGGCTTCATCAGCTGTGTGTTGGCATGTTTATATAATTTGCGTGTTTTCCAGCAGGCGGCTTCATCAGCTGTGTGTTGGCATGTTTATATATAACTTTGCGTGTTTTCCAGCAAGGCGGCTTCATCAGCTGTGTGTTGGCATTTTATATAATTTGCGTGTTTTCCAGCAAGGCGGCTTCATCAGCCGGGACGCTCTGCTGCGTTAGCCGTTCCTGTGTGCCGCATGTTCCTCATCAAATTTGTCAGCAAGGCAGCGATATCACGTGGGTGTTTGCAGGTTATTTCAGCCACGACTATGACTGTTTCCCCACACTATCATATCGATTGATCCCACTGTCTAAACAGGGCAATACAAGTACACACAGGGTAACCCCTTTTTGTGTCGGAAGAATTGGTGTTTGACAGGTGCCAAAGACAAGACCACAGAGACGCCGACGGCCTACATTGAAGGCGAGTGAGGCCATAGCGGCCAGACCCAGCGACACACGCACCCCAGGAGATCCAGCAGCCAAACAGTGACATCCCCCACACGCCTACCATCACGATGGCCCCACCTTCCCTGCCAGCACAACAGGCGACCACCACACCCGCAAGGGCCCTCCCTGTGCCACCAGCACAACCAGGGGCCAGCACATCGACGACGGCCGACACGGCACAACAGGTGGCCACCACACCCACAACGGCCTTCATGGCCACCACCGGCTCAACAGGCGGCGGCAGACGGGCAGACCAGCATCGCGGGCCCAGTCCAAGACGCCCTACAAGGTCCTGGGGGCTCCCGGACCTGTGTGGGAGGCTAACAGACAATGCTGGCGGACAATGGCGCAGCAAAAGCAACAAGAAAGACGGGCAACCCCACAAGACATTATTCATGTGTACAAGTTGCCCGTGTACAAAGGAGCTGTTCACTGCACCCCCACAAGACATTATGTATGTGTACAAGCTGCTCATGGACAAAGGAGCTGTTCACTGATTATATAGTATGTTTTGTAGGCAACATTATGTTCCAGGGCATGTGTACGCGGTGGATGTGTGTGCGTGTGTGTGCTTCTGTTTTATACTTTAGGTGTTGGATCGTAAAACTTGTAAACGCCGCCAGCCTACATGGTTAGGATGGGTGCTATAGCAATTGTCATTTATTATTATTAATTTTATGATGTCGTAATCCTAATTTAGACGGTTTTAATGCGCTTTAGGTCCACTACCTTTCGGTTAGACTGGGGGTCAACATTAAATGCTAAAAATGAGCAAGAGTGTCTCATGGCGCTTTCCCCTTCAGTCAAACTCAAAGTGCAGATCCCAGGGGAATTGAGTTTTAACCCCCTTCAGCATTTGTTGGAAAGAAAATCGGCGCTAAGCGCTGGTCAGAAATGGAAAGAAATACTGGTTTATTAGCGGAATGGAGCGGTACTGTTGCAGGAAAAAAGTGCTTGTTACATCCAGTGCAATACGCCAGTAAGAAGTTCTCAAAGACACAGGAGAAATATCCACTATTGAGAGAGAGTGCTTGGCTATTGTATGGGCATGTGAGAAGTTCGCCAGGTTCTTGACGGAAGAAAGTTTCGGTTACAGACTGACCATAGGCCACTGACGTTCTTGAAATCGTCAAAGACTAAGAACAGCAGATTATAAGATGGTCTTTGGCATTGCAGGAATTCCAGTTTACTGTTGAACCAGTGCCTGGAACACAAAATGTCATGGCAGATTATTGTCACGTGTATGAATATCATGGACAAATGTAACTGTCTTCAAGGGAAAGACTATTCCTGTTTTTTGTCTTTCTTAATGATTACGGTGTGATCACATTTGACAGTGCATTGTATGCTACTGACGATTTAAATCAAGTGGTATTTATGCATAATTTGCTTGTTGAAGTGACTATATGTTTTACAAGCAAAAACTACTTGATGTTGATGTATTACATATCTATTCTTTGCTTTATTCTTTCGTAAACAATGAAAAATCATCATGTACTATTTAAGTCTAACTTGCTTGTGAGGATGAATATATATGTATGTGTGATGAGCAAATAACTCTTTAGAAATGTATATACACATGTTTTGATTGTGCAGTGAGACAAACCAATTGTTTTCATTTGTCACTGTCAAAATGGAAAGCATGTGACTTTTCAATGGACTATAACATTACATGTGGGAAAAAAACTATGTTTAAACTATGTTTATTTTGTTTACATGTCTATTGAGAAACATTTACACTTGGAAATATTCTCATTTCATGAGGGTTTTAAACATATGATGTGAGACAAAGATCAAGGGAAAATATGTGCTTCACATCTTAATGTATGAACACAATTTGTACTTTGAATTGTTAATATCCCTAATTGTTTATCCATGTAATTTGGTGAAATGTATTTTGTGAAGTATGGTGATCAATTATGAATTTTTTTTTTTAGAAAGACTGAAAGTTCGAAATATGCTATTTATGGTGGATCACGATGTTTGATTCTATACGTTGATTGTTAATTTGGTGAATCATGTGTGATGGATACACATTTTGAGATTCATGGCTAAAGATGTGTTTTAAGTGAAGTTGTATATCCTTTAAAAAAAATTTCTGGAGAAATTTTTTTCATCCCAGGATGGGGGGTGTCATGTGACGTAGCCTCACATCAAGGCATGTGATGCTCCATCACATGTAGTTTAGTGATATGAATCATTTCCCCATGACACAACTAAAAAGAAAGAATATTTATGTGGCTTGACTAGTGTAGCGGGCGTCCCCAAATAATGTGAGTATGACTCATTCAAGAAACAAATGTGGTCATTGGGTGAAAGTGACCACTGAGTGATAGTTTAACAAGGGCTGGTAAGGTGCTGGTCATGTGTTTTGAACACTGAGTATGCACTCACTATGAGGGGGGAGGAAAGAATCAGTTTTTAACCCAGCAGATGGCCTAGAGACTCGAACCTGTCAGGACGTTGGTCCTCTCTGCTGACCAGTCATTACCAGCCCTTCACCTTTTACCCTTCGCCCTTCACCCTTCACCTTTCACCCCGTGAGGTGGTTGAAGATGGCCATGGTATGGGGAACACACCGGTAGGCAGCCCCAGAAATTAAGGACTCCAGGGAGAGGAGTCGGGAACTCGTCATCTCTCCAGGGACAGGAGAAGACGAGGGAGAGGAGTTGGAACTCATCTCTCCAGTGACAGGAAAAGTCGAGGGAGAGGAGTCGGAAGTCATATCTCCAGGACGGAGAAAATCGAGGGGGCGAGATGATGTCTGAGAGAGACAGGGAATCATGAAAGGATGGAGCGAGTCTTAATTCGGATGCAGGCATAGCATCAAGGAGTGAAAGAATCATTTATTTTCCTGGTCTGGATTTTGTGGGCCAATGTTGTGTGAAGGCCGTGACTTTATGAAGTCTTGAGTGAGTTAGTTTGCCTCTCAGTAGAAAGAGAGCTACATGTATAAAATCTGTTTATAAATTGTTTGATGTGATTTAGTAAAGTGTTTTCCCGAAGGAGAGGGGAGAAGAAAAACATTCGGTAGTGCGCCTTTTGGTTGATTGGAAGATTGCGTGTGCGTATGGAGTAAACGCTGTCATGAATGCGCGTGTGCAAAAGTGACAGTGTGACAAGGGGTGATTAAGGAGTTTATTGGTTTAAGGTCGAAAATGTACAGTCTTTCGAGCCAAAAAAAACTATCAAAAAAGCAAAGGGAATATCTCGCAGTGTTGTGCAGTCAAACATATCACATGACAACTACAAAGAGCATGTTCAATAAACTCTTTCATCAGTCGTTCAGTCACCTGACAGTCAACTGACAACATTCGCGATCTGTCTACTGACATCCAGTCGTTCACTCACTGACTGTCCCCTGACATCAGTCACAGAAGCTGTCTACAGACAAAATTCGATCAGACACTGAGGCTGTCTACTGACATCAGACGTTTCGGTTCGCTGAGCAGTCAACCTGACATCAGACATACAGTCGCTGAGCTGGTCTCCTGACATCATTCGTACATTACGCTGAGCTGTCTACTGACATCATCACAGAGCCCTGTCTATTACAACAGTCCGTACAGGTCGCTGAGCTTCTACTGACATCAGTCGTACTGACCCGCAGCGTCTGTCAATATGACATCAGTCGAACCGAGTTCTCTGAGCTGACTATTGACAACAGTCGTTAGTTTTAAAATTCGACCCTGCAATCCTTCAAATTAAGGATGAAATCTCAGTAACAAGAACGATCGACCGTAGTAGGAAAGTCAGCTTTTCGTCACACCCATTCACATTCTTCGTTCCACAGATTAATCAAGAGTTTGATCTTTGATCAACAACTGAATTAAATTAAGTAATGAATAAAAGATGATTGATGAATCGCGGTGAATAAGTCGTATGGTGCTTTGTATGTTGATTTCGCGTCTGTTGCCTATGAAATTAATCACATACAAAAAGAAAAAAATCAAGCACATAACAAAAAGCAACAAAGTCTCTTGTCCATCTCCTCTCCCTTCTTGCAGTAGCACCAATTAACTGTTGTCGCTTTTGCTACAAAAAAAAATCAACCGGAGAATGCACGCAGAATATAGTCATCCCAATAAACTAAAAATACAAGAAAAAAAATGTCTGAGTGTGTTGTAGCGTGCATGAGTATGGAGGGATGTGTTTTGAATAATTTGCACCATCACAGCTTCACGGATCCCTGTGGCGTTCCGGAGTTCCGTTGACGCTTAGAGTCAACCTCCTTGTTCCGATAAGGTTGACACAACCACAAGCACGGTCCTTCTCACCGAAATCCAGCAGGGATAGAGCTGTGGGACGCGATGGGTAGAATTAAAGATGCAGTGAAGAACGGGTGGTCCGTCAAAGGAAGCAGAAAGAACTAAAGAAAAACCGCAATATTACGATTGACTTAGATCTCGCTAAAGTGTCTACATCCCTATTCCACTCACTTACTACAGCTACATCCGCACTGAGACACACTTACAATTGCACTAGGCCCTACTTGCTCTAACATTTACACTTGATTTCCTTCAAAAAATTGCTTTACATACAACTCGTTCACAAAGAAGGAAAATATACATGAATATTCCAATCTGCCTTGACTGGTTATCGCCAAGGCTTAGTGCTTGGATGAATTACAATTACATTTAATCCTTGAATGGATTAAATCAAATTGCGTCAATCTTCATATTATACAGAACAACTTAGGCATTCCACGAAGATAGCTTCGATCATAACCTTTAACTCGTTTACGATTCTTTAATAATAAATCTGCATACACGGACAAATACACATCCTCTAAAATATGGTTGCATACAACGGTGAGCTGAAATTGAATTTACATATATGGATAAGTTACATGGCAACCACGATATGATGAGAGCAAACAGATGAAAATGACAGCCTCTCCGATCAATCATACGTGTTGACCGTAAACCTGAAAATTTATTTCATAGCATATAAATGATCGCGCGCACAAAATATTATTAACTGGTAAATGTGCCTTAATGCGATTATATTGAACTAGATTCTGTTGCTCTATAACGAAAAATGATTTCGATCCATTTACCTCAACATAGACTTCTTGTAGCCACAGATTTTTCGACTCGAACCCACGGAACGATGTGACTCGTTTCAGCTTTCCTTCCCCGAAAAAAGTTGTGGATTGAAGTCGAATGCTCTGTGTAACCCTTCGGTCCCGGCCTATACTGATACCTTCAAAAGGGTTCTTGCTCTTCAATAAATGGACCATTTCTACGGAGCCCGTTCCACCGACTCCGCTGTCCAATATGGTGAGGATTCAACCGTTACTATCTACCCGGCACATGCGCGGACATAGACACTACTGACACTTGGACATTCGCGATTTGGTCAGTACGCGACGTTTTTCGAAGCCCATACAATTGTAAATCATTTTATTAATTAATTTCCAAAGCAAGTCTGCATGAACGCTTGAAAATTATAAACGTACTGCGTGAAGCAAAAACTAACGAATTTAGTTTTTGTCCGTTTGGACAATAAAATATTAATCCAGCACGCGAGCGCATAGACGTCATCTGTATCGAATTGCGTCATTTTCTTAAAGAAAAAGAACCGAGCTATGAATAATGTCAACCAGTCGGTTCAGATCGCTGAGGCTTCTACTGCCATCAGTCTGTCAGTCGCTTGAGCTGTCTCCTGATATCAGACGTTCAGTCGCTGAGGCTAGCGTAATTGCAACTCCACAACAGTTGGGTGCCATCACGTGCATCAACGACAGACCCAGGTTCTACCCAACTGCTGAACCACTATGGACACACACACACACGCACACACACACACACACACACACACACACACACCCACACCACACACAACACACCACACACACACACACACTACCACACACAACGCGCATAACACACACACACACACCCAACAAACAAACACCACACAAACACACACACACACACACAACACACACACACACACACACACACACACACACACATGGCACACGCAACACACTCAAACACACACACACTCTCTCTCTCATTCACTACACACTTTCTCTCACTGCCTGTCACTGTCACGCACACAGTACACACACACACACACACACACACACACACACACCCACACACACACACACACACACACACACACACACACATCACACACACACACACACTCTCTCTCTCTCCTTCTCTCCTCTCCTCTCAACTCTGTCCGTCTGTTCTGTCTCTCACTCTCTCCTCTCTCTCTCTCTCTCTCTCTCTCTCTCTCTCTCTCTCTCCTCCCGTCTCTATCTCCCACAAACACACACATTTCTGTCTCTCTTTCGCACTCGTGCCGCCATCACTGTCTATCTCACTCACTCTCACTCCCTTCCCACCCTCTCTATTGCAATAAGGAAAAAATTCTTATGGGCCATAAGGGAATTTGTGGCGGAGTGCGATTAACCGAAATATTCCGGTTAAGACAAAAATTCTTAAGCAGGCCAGGCTGCGTAAAAATCATTACCGGTAGTTTCCGGTAAGACAAAAATCTTTAATTGCATGGTCGGGCATGGCGCAAAAGCGCTTTCCTTTTTCGAAGTGACATGCTACAGTGAAGACACACTCTTCTTGCTCTCCGAAAAAAAAATCGCTGCTCTCGTCAAATAATTTGCAAGTAAGAACCTCATCATCCATCGAAAGCCGAACACGGTTATTCTTAACATGCCTCATGCTTTGTAACTTGGTCCCCATTCCAATCATCAAACGTTTTTGCTCAGCAAATTTGTGAAGCAGATGATGAGCCATTGCACGCCAATATTAATTGCAAGACACTTGCTCTGTGGATGATAGTCGCAGAGCCGGAAAGACGAACACGTCCTTCTGCTGATAACGAAACTTTCCCATGCCATAAAAGGACAAGCTTTACACAACGACCCAACATCATCTTTCTCTTCAGTAGGAGCAACGATTACAGCTTGGGACACACATCTATGTACTTAGCTATGGATAAGTTGGCCTTGCCACTTAATGAAAGGTAGATTCGTGGTGGAACACGTCATGTTCGGGACAGTTGCTCCAAGAATTCACAACGATCGGGAAAATGGGTCAAAATGTCAGAACAGTTTAAAAAAAAGCAAAAAACGATCATTTCACATCCAGCTTGATAAGAGGAAATGGAGGATATAACAACAATGCTAGACTGTGTAGACAAGAATTGGAATATCATATATCATGGAATTTAGAAAAGCTTTTGCTACGACCGCTCAGAACACCTTATAAAGCTAGCAGCAGAACGGTATTGGTATTGGTGGCACCTTATTAAAATGGATCAAAACTTTCTGAGTGATAGAACTCAACAAGTCAGATAGGGGCAGCCAAAATCAAAGACATTAATGTACTTAGGGTATCCCTCAAGGAAGTATACTGGGACCCGTTTCTTTTCACTATTTTTTATAATGATCTACCAGATAACCTTGTCAGTTCCCATGATATAATATTACGGCAGATGATACAAAGATTACATTGACATCAAAGAGTAAGGCCTACTTGTAATCACAACGATAACTGCAAGGGGTGCCTCTGAGTCGTGAATCTGTAATTTCAATAAGACCAAGTGGGAGTATTACACGTCAGGGAATAATAAATCAAAATAATTAATATAAAAATGATGGAAGAATGAGTTAAAAAAAAAACAAAAACAAAAAAAACTATGGGTGTAACGTTCGATAGCAGTTGTCATTTGATCCCTCACTTACAGAGAGTGGTTAAATCAGCTAACCAATGTTATGTATCATAAAAAGGAGTAAAACTTATCCTTAGATAAAGATACTTTTTTAAAAATATACTCTATCAATAATGTTAGAAAAGGTTCCAAAGGCGAGCTACCAAATTGCTGAAGCATTGCAAAAACTTACATATAATGAAAATTGAAATATTTGAATCTGCACGCGCTGAAGAGGAAGAAGGATCAGAGGAGACCTAATTCAAGTTAAAAGATCCTTTAAATGGTGCTATGATTATTTTGGACATTGATAATCATTTTTTTTCCTGTTGCACAAACCTTCGAGTAACTAAAACTCTGAAGGAAAGATTATTTAAAAAAAGCACTGTAACACTAATCAACGTAAATTTAAATTTTCTTATATTAGTTGCTAACACACTGGACTGAAAATACCTACTACCATTAAATTTGCACTGATATAATACTTTCAAGAATTTTCTAGATAAATGATTCAAAATTTAGAAGAATTGTTTCATGACTAAGGTTGCTTGTGCCATGAGATATTAAATGTACATTACATATGACCCAAAAAAGAGAAGAAATTAGAGGGACACTTGATAGACCCAAGGTCTATGCTAATGAAGCCAGGACCCTACTACTACTTAACTACTACAACTACTACTTGTTTTGTTCATCAGCGCATGTCTTTCAGCAAGGTTGCCATGATATTGCCATATTATTATCCGAGAATAGGTTTTGCAGCAATGCGGCTAGTTAGCCGAGACCTTGACACATGGTTATCGACTTAATGCAGCATTTATTATCTAATCATTGCAGCTACAACCACGGGATCTTGCATGTTATACCAGCAATGCAGCTTATCTTAAATTAACCAGTGACCCGTGTTTGACATCTCGCAATTTTCTAATCAATTGCAGCGACATCAGCCTGTGCTCTTGCATGATTCACAGCAAAGCATCCATATTAGCTGTGGGCCGCCATGTTGTTTTACCACTCAATGCACACAACATCAGCTGTGTTCTCTTGCATGATTTCTCAGCAATGCATGCAAATTAGCTAGTGCCCTATATTACCTTGCATGTTTACCGCAATGCAGGCTAAAATATCTGTGCCCTAATATTGTTTTATAACCAATGCAGCTTCATCCGCCTGTGCTCTTGCATGTTTCTCCGCAATGCAGCTAAATTAGCAGTAGCCTCTATATTGTTTATACAATAGACAGCTTCATCAGCTTGTGCTCTGCATGTTTCTTTCTCCTCCGCAATGCCGCTATATTAGCTGTGCCCAATATTTTTTAAGCCATGCAGCTTACATCAGCTGTGCCCTTGGCATGTTTCACCGCAATGCCAGCTATGATTAGCTTTGCCCGCTCTGGCCATGTTTTATACTCAAAGCAGCTACATCAAGCTGTGACCTGCATGTTTCTCCGCAATTCAGTAATTAGCAGTGCCCTATATTTGTTTATACTCAATGCAGCGACAACACTGTGGCTCATGGCATGTTTCTCCGCAAAGCAGGCTATATAAGCATGTGCCCTAATTGTTTTCTACTCAAAGCAGCTACATCATCAGTGCTCTTGCTGGTTATCCGTCAATGCAAGCTATAATAGCTGTGGCCCTATATTGTTTATCCTACCAATGCAGCTAATCAGCTGTGCTCATGCATTGATATCCCGCATGCAGCTATATTAAGCATGCCCTAAAATTTCACACAATGCAGCTACATCAATCTGTGCTCTTTCATGGATTTATCCTCAATGCAGGCTATATTAGCTGTGGTGGCCCCTATATTTTCTACTCAATGCAGCTACATCAGCTGTGCTCTTGCATGTTATCCGCAAAGCAGCTTATTAGCATTGCCCTATATTATCTACTCAATGCAGCTACATCTGCTGTGCCATGAATGGTTATCCGCAATGCCAGCTATATTAGCTGTGCCTATATTTTCTACTCATCGCAGCACAATCACTGTGCTCTTGCATGGTTCTCCGCAATGCAGCTACATCAGCTAGCCTTGCATGGTTCTCTCCCCGCAATGCACTACAACAGCTGTTTCTCTTGCAGGGTTCTCCGCAATGCAGCTACATCAGCTGTGCTCTTGCATGTTATCCGCAATGCAGCTACATCAGCTGTGCTCTTGCAATGGTTTATTTAAGCCGCAATGCATGCTACATCAGCAGTGCTCTTGGCATGGTTATTTCCCGCAATGCAGCTCTACATCAGCTGTGCTCATGCATGGTTATCCCGCAATGCAGTTACATTAGCATGTGCCCTATATTGTTTTCTCCGCAATGGCATCTTCATCAGCTGTGCTCTTGCACGTTTCTCCGTCAATGCAGCTACATCAGCGTGCTCTTGCAATTTTTATCCGCAAATGCAGCTATAATTAAGCTGTGCCCTATATGTTTTACTTACGCAATGCAGCTACATCAGCTGAGGCGACTTGCATGTTTCTTCCGCAATGCAGCTATAATAGCTTGGCCCTATATTTTTCTACTCAATGCATCTACCTCAGCCTGTGCTCTTGCATGTTTCTCCGCAATGCAGCTATATTATCTGTGTCCCCAATATTGTTTTTCTACTCAATGCAGTCTACATCAGCTGTGACCTTGCATGTTTCTATTACACTCAGTGGCAGCCACATCAGCTGTGTTATTTCTTGCATTTTACTCTGTGCTCCTTTGCATGTTTCTCTGCAATGCGGCTGATAATAGATGTGACCCATGTTTCTAATCAATGCAGCAACAACAGCTGTGCTCATGCATGTTTTCTTCCGCAAATCGGCTAATATTATCCGTGACCCATGAATTCTACACAAGCAGCTACCTAGCTGTGTGTTCTTGCATGTTACTCTGCAATGCGGCTCTATTTAGCCCTGACCCACGATCACACTCAATGCAGCTACACCAGCTGTGATCTGCATGTTTCTCAGCAATGCGGCTACATGATCAGCTTTGTGTGCCAAGGTTTATAATGTTATCACATTGCATGTTTTTTACAGCCAGGCGGCTACATCATCGTGACCCATACTCTCTACTTCAATGCATGCTATTTTAACTACACAAATGCAGCGAAACAAGTGTGAACTTTGCATGTTGAGCTCTCGGTGCGAATGTGGCTATATTATCTGTGACCCTCTATTATCTTCGCCTGAAGACTGGTCAATTAAACGCAATCATGTTATGCTGGTTTCTCCACAATTTTTTCTGAAAGGTGGCTACATCAGCGTTTGTTTGCATTATTTTATTTATAACTTTGCATGTTTTTTCAGCAAGGCGGCTTACATCAGCGTCGACCCATGATTTGCTACACAATTCACCTAATCAGCGGGATCTTGCATTTTTCTCTATCAATGCGGTGGTATAAGCTTGTGGACCCATGTTTTTCTACAACAAGCAACCTACATCAGCTTTGATCTTGCATGTATACTCATCAATTTGCTGCGGTATTAGCTTGTGACCCCCCTGTTTTTGCTACACAAATACACCTACAACGCTTGTGAACTTGCAGGTTTTCTCAGCAATGCGCCATATAAAAGCCTTGACCACCTACCTCATCCCCGTGGCTTGTCAAATAACCGTGAATATGTTTTGGGCATGTTCTCCAACAATTTTTTTTCCACAAGGTGGCTACATCAGCTGTGTGTTTGGCATTTTAATATAATTTTGCGTGTTTTCCAGCAAGGCGGCTTCATCATCTGTGTGTTGGCATGTTAATAATTTTTGCGAGTTTTCCAGCAAGGAGGCTTCAATCAGCTTTGGTGTTGGCATGTTTATATAATTTTGCGAGATTTCCAGCAAGGCGGCTTCACAGCTGTGTGGTTGGCATGTTTATTATAATTTAGCGTGTTTTTCCCAGCAAGGCGGCTTAAAACAGCTATTGATGATGTTGGCAATTTTTATATATAACTTTGGCGTGTTTTTCCAGGCAATGCTGCTTTCATCAGCTGTGTGTTGGCATTTTAAAAAAATTTTGCGTGTTTATGCCCAGCAAGCTGTCTTCATCAGCCGGGACCGCTCCGGCTGCGTTAGCCGATCCTGTGTGCCGGAAAAAAAAAAAAACAAAAAAGTAATATGGGAAACAATGTTCCTCATCAATTGTCAGCAAGGCAGGCGATATCACGAGGGTGTTTTGCAGGTTAATTTCAGCCCACGAATATGACGGTTCCCACACACTATCATACGATTGATCCCACTTCTAAAACAGGGCAATACAAGTAAACACAGGTAACCCCTTTTTGTGTCGGCAGAATATGGTGTATTGCTGAACAGTGCCAAATACAAGACTCACAGAGACGCCGACGGCCTACTATTTGAAGGCGAGTGAGGCCATAGGAGCGCCAGACCCAGCGACACACGCACCCCATAGATTCCAGCAAGCCAAACCGTGACATCCCCCACACGGCCTACCATCACGATGGCCCCACCTTCCCTGCCATCACAACAGGCACCACCCACACCCGCAAGGGCCCACCCTGTTGGCCACCAGCACAATCCAGGGGCCCGCACATCGACGACGTCCGACACGGCACTAACTAGTTGCCACCACAACCCACAACGGCCTTTCCATGGCACCACCGGCTACAACAGTCGGCGGTCAGACGGAGAACCAGCATCGCGGCCCAGTCCAAGACGCCCTACAAGGACCTGGTGGTCCCGTACCTGTGTGTAGGGCTAACAGACAATGCTGGCGGACAATGGTCGCAGGCAAAAGCAACAAGAAATACGGGTCAACCCCCACAAGACATTATTCATGTGTACAAGTTGCCTCGAGTACAAAGGAGACTGTTCACTGCCCCCCACAAGACATTATGTCTGTGAACAAGCTGCTCAATGGACAAAGGAGCTTTCAGCTGATTAATCGAATGTTTTAGTAGGCAACATAATGTTCCAGGGCATTGAGTACGCGGTGGATGTGGAGCGTATGGTGCTTCAGTTTATACATTTAGGTGTTGGACCGTTAACATAACATGTAAATCGCCCGCCCAGCCTACATGGTTAGGTGATGGGTGCTAAAGCAATTTTAGTCATTATCATTATAATTATTATATGATGTCGTAAACCTAATTATAGATACGGTTAAATGCAGCTTAGGTCCCACTACCCTTTCGGTTAGACTGTGGGGTCACACTCAAGCTCAAAAGAGCAAGACTAGTCTCATGGCTCATTCCCGTAACCCCCCCTACATTCAAACGATCAAATGAGCATAAATCCCAGGGGAAATGATGTTTTTTTATAACCCCCTTCCGCATGTTGATGGAAAGAAATCGGCGCTAATCGCTGGTCAGAAATGGAAAGGAAATACTTGAATATTAGCCGGAATTGAGCGTACCAGTAGCAGTAAAAAAGTCATTGTTACAATCTCCATTGGCAATACGCCAGTAAAGAAGTTCTCAAAGACACAGGAAAATCTCCACTATAGAGAGAGAGTGCTTGGCTATGTAATGGGCATGTGAGAAGATCGCCAGGAACTTGACTGTCAGCAAGTATCTGGGATATTACCGACAGACCATAGCCACAGACGTTCTATGAAATCGTCAAATACAAAGACCCGTAGATTAATAAGATGGTCTTATTATTGGCATTGCAGGAACTTCCAGTTTACTGTTTGAACAGTGCCAGGAACAACCCAATTGTCATGGCATATTATTGTCCACGTGTATGAGAATAATCATATGACAAATGAAACTGTCTACAAGAGAACGACTAATCCAGTTTTTTGTCTTTCTTAAATGATTACGGAGTGATCACATTTTTGACAGTGCATTGTCTGCTACTGACGTATTTAAATCAAGAGGTATTTTATGCAAAATTATGCTTGATTGAAAGAGACTATATTTTTCCAAAGCACAAACTAACTTGAATGTTGTAGTGATTATTACATATCTATACTATCTTTATTCTTTCGTAAACAATGAAAAATCATCATGTTACTATTTAACTTCGAAACTTGCTTGTGCGGATGAATAAAAATGTATGTGTGAATGAGTCAAAAACTCTTTAGAAATGTGCAATACACAAGTTTTGATAGTGCAGTGAGACAAACCATTGATTAATCATTTGTCACTGACAACCAATGGACAGCATGAGCCTTTTCCAATGACCTATAACCTTACATGTGGGAAAAAAACAATGTTTAAACTATGTTTTAGTTTGTTTACATGACTATTGGAGAAAACATTTCACAATGGAATATTCTCATTTTCATGAGGTTTTATAAACAAATATGTGAGACGAAAGATCAAGGAATTTAATTGCTTCACATCTTAATGTTCTGAAACAATTAGCTTTAGAATGTTAATATCCCTAAATGTTTATCCATGTAATTGTGAAAGTATTTTGTGAAGTAGGTGATCAATTAGAATTTACTATTTTTTTTTAGAAAGACTGAAGTTTCGAAATAAGCTATTTTATGGAGATCACGATGTTTATTGATTCTAATAACGTTGATTGTTATTATTTAGGTGGAATCATGTGTGATGGATACACATTTTGAGATTCATGCTAAAAAGTTGTTTTAAAATTAGTTGAATTACCTTTAAAAAAAACTTTCTGGAGAAATTTTTTCACCCAGGATGGGGGGTGTCCAATGTGACGTAGCCTCACATCAAGGCATGTGATGCTCCATCACATGTAGTTATAGTGATATGAATCATTTCCCCATGACACAACTAAAAGAAAGAATATTTATGTTGCTTTACTAGTGTAGCCGGGCGTCCCCAAATAAATGTGAGTATGACACATTCAATAAACAAATTTGGTCATTAGTGTGCAAGTGACCACTGAGTGGATAGTTTAACAAGGCTGGTAAGGTTCTGTCATGAGTTTTGAACACTTAGTAAAGCACTCACTTATGAGAGGTGAGGAAAGAATCATTTTTAACCCAGGCAATGGCCAAGAGACAACGAACCTGTCCAGGACGTTGGTCCTCCACTGCTGACTCAGCATACTCATTCACCAGCCCTATCAACCTTTCACCCTCGCCCATCCCCCTTCCCCTTTCACCCCGTGAGGTGGTTTGAAGATGGGCCATGGTAATGTGAACACACCGGTAAGTCAGCCCCCAGAAATTAATGACTCCAGGGAGAGGAGTCGGGAATCTCGTCACTCTCCATGGACAAGGAGATGACGAGTGGAGAGGATTTGTGAACTCATCTCTCCCAAGTGACATAAAAGTCGAGGGAAAGAGGAAAGTCGGAAGTCATATCTCCAGACGTGAGAAAACGATGGGGCGATAAGAGTGTCTGAGAGAGACAGTGAATATCATGAACAGGATGGAGCGAGACTTCATTCGGATGCAAGGCAAATCAAACAAGGAGTGAAAGAATCATTAATTTTCCTGGTACAGGATTTTGTGGCCAATGTTGTGGTGAAGGCCGTGACTATAATAAGTCTTAAGTGAGTTAGTTTGCCTCTCAGTAGAAAGAGAGCTACATGTAATAAAATCTGTATAAAAATTTGTTTGATGTGATTTAGATAAAGTGTTTTCCCGATAGGAGAGGGGGAAAGAAAAAACATTCGGTAGTGGCGCCTTTTGGTTGATAGGACAAGATAGCGTGTGCGTATGGAGTAAAAACGTCTGACAAGAGAATGCTCGTGAGCAAAGTGACAGTGTGTACAAGGGGTGATTTAAGGGATTTAAAAGGTTTAAAAGGACTAAAAAGTACAGACTTTCGAGCCAAAAAAAAACTAATCAAAAAGCAAAGGGAATATCTCGCAGTGTTGAGCAGTCAAACATATCACATTACAACTGACACATAAGCATTGTACAATAAACATACGTTACATCATGACAACGTACAACTCCGATCTAATCTACATGAGATCAACACAACAGTTGTAACAACGAAGTCATTATATAGAACAAACACAAAACGATTAATATTTTAATCCAGAGTTATTCAAAAGCAATTGGGCACTGGAGAACAGCATAATTACAATACCTTCCTCAAGGTTTTGTGTATAAGCACAATATATCAATTTTTCCTCAAATTTTCTTACAAGCTCAATTAAAATCATAATCCAATTCACAAAATCTTTTATTCATAGAGTTTGCAATGAAGTGTCTCGAAAATTTTTAAATATTTCAAGATATTCTTTATTCCCATAACTGAGAAAAACAAAATTTGGATTTGGGGCTGTAGGTAATCTGGGATGTTTTAGCATGTATGCGAACCCTCCCAGTGAAATTCCTTAATAATAGAATTCGTACATATGATTCGCGATATCAAAATTCCAAGGATCTCTTCCTTTAACCAACTTGTTTGCGTCATTCTGTGCATCCTTCTGAGCTCCATTTTAGACTCAAATATATTTATGTAAATTAAAAAATTAATTGATCAACTGACACTGTGACAGGTGGGGATTATCTGCAGTTACTCTCTTCACAAAAGAACTTTGAGGAGCCGGTTGTTTTTGTTGTGTCAGATTACCTTCGTAAATAAAACACGTCGATTCCTTTTTACAATTCTTTTTTTTTCATATGGATAACACTCCAAACAGGAACTGTTGCCCTGAAGAGATGATGTCCCCTTCTGCATTCCCCCGTAAATAAAGTTACCTTACTTTTAAAACCCAAATGTAAATTTTGCTGGTTGTACTGGAGTCTTCAGCAACATTTATTGTTATTTATTGATTGCTTGTACAGTTTTTAAGCCCTTTGAATTCTTCATTATTCATTGCACTCAAAACTAAGGGCCAGTCTTCTAACCCATTCTGTGTTGCGAGCAATTGTCATCAGCTCTCCGTGATACTGGTAGGAAAAAAAAGTCTTTATCCAGATAAGCTGTATGTTAAAGTTTTCAACTAAAAGCCATGTGGAACTGTGAACTCCTGGAATGCCCACATTTAATGGTAACCATGTTTTATTACAATAATTGATTCACTTTGTGCCTTAAATTCTATTCCGTCATCGACTTGAATCTGCGATGATAAGTATAAGGCCTCGATTGATTATACAGTATATGGCAACATAACAGCAGAAGCACTCTTTTTGTGTTACTTGTTCCGCAACATTGTATCTTGAAGCTATGTCAATGACTGAAAGTGCGTACTAAAATCTTTTTTCGACTAATCGTATCATGGGGTAAAAAATAAGAAGTTCCATTTGATGGGTGTCGTATCTCATTGGTATCAAAAAGTGTGTCTCTGAAATGCTAGGCCCAGTAAATAAATTATGCCAAATCGCTTGTTTTGGATAACCATTCCTTTTGCTGTTTGTTTCACTGACTGCCCTCTGCTTGGCTTAGCTTATTTATTGCCGGTTAATCCCTTCCAATAAACCTATTGGCGAATATAGATTATTTTCATTTTATTCATACCAATATTATGTTGCAACAAAAATACACAACGGACAAACCAAAGATAACAAACACGATTTCATGTCATCTTTGTTTTTCTGATGTCTGATAATAGTCACTGAATTTTGTGGGACAATGTCTTGGGAATTGGTATGCCTGTTACAAGATAAAATTCTTTATTGCTTGATCAACGCATTAAATGTGTAAGCCTGCATGACCCTGTTTTTTTCAGTTTGTCGTTAATAAAACCAAAAACCTTATTCTGCTCACTTCTCTTCATTTCAAGGTAATATCTTGTGCTGCATCTAGTTTGCTCCATAGTCTTTGTTATGCCTTTTTCTCATCACCATCATCCCACAGTTTACAAAACGCGTAAATACTACTTACCGCTCACAGCAAGCGCATTAACCACAGCGCCAGCCTATCATCATTACGAGTGAAGCCAATTTAATAAATGTATTTTTTTAATTTAACATATTGATACTGTCAGTGAATTATCCTTGCTAAACTATAAAATCTTTCGTACAACGAAGCTGTAATAACATGCAAACAGCTTTGCTGAGTCTTCAAAGTCTAGTTTGTCCAAAATCAGCCGTTTTATTTTCAACAGGCTTTTACCAAGCATTGTGATATCCTACACTTAGCCTCCCATAACAGCAGAATGGTATACAAGGTTGAAACAGGTTTTTTTTTTTTCGGTGCACATATTTAAAAAATAAAATAAAAAAAAATAATAAAAAACATGAACAGCGATGATCTACTACAGCATCTGTGCAGCCTAAACCTTCCCTGAACTTATGATTACAAATGTATCAAGTTGATTAAACCAAGCTATTATGCCACAAAAAAAAAGAAAGACAGTATTCTTTTCCGCATGTGGTAAAACAAAACAGTTCCTAGGAAATAAATACATCCATAGAACAAATTCCAACAGATGTCGCCACAAGACAATGTAAAGTCATCATACCAGGAATTAAGCGCAACAATGATCAAGAATGGTAAAAAGTTCCGTGCAAACGGTATTTACTTAGTTTAGTAACACAAAACTATAAGTAAAATTTATTGCGCCTAATAGATATCTAACAAGACTTTATGTATGAATTAACGCAGGAATCCAGTTTTAACAAAGTCATTAGAGTCTCTAGATTGTGAACTAAATTACAGATTTGGAACATTTATTGACACCAGCAAATCAAGGGATTAATATACTTTTAAAACATATAGATTAGTTTTCCCTAAAAAATGACCGAGCCAGAAAATCACATAATCAGAAAACAATGAATCCGTTGGAGAAAGTGACCAGTAAAAAGCCTCCTCATCCTGGTCGTGTTGCGGCAGGAAAAAATATTAGCATAGAGGAACACAAAAACAAAATAAATATTTACGTATCACATATTAAGGCCCATAATGAAAAAGTGCTAGAGCCGCAGCCAGTTGTTTTCAACACCAGCTATAAACACGACCAGAACAAGTTTTAATCAAGACCTACAACAACAGCATGGTTGCCCTACAACCGCCAAAGTCTTCATGTGAATTTTACTAAAAGCAATTGTCATTTTGGCGGCATTGCCGCAGGGGGCAGTTATAACTTTTATAAAATATATAAACAACGTATCAAAAAACCGAATCAGTCAACAAAAACTCAACCCACAAATACATAAGCCGAACACAAAATCATGCCAAAAAACCTCCAACAACAAAAGATCATTTTGATCATTTCAAAAGCAATAATACTAAAGAACTTAATAATAAATAAAAGGTTAACTTGAATAAGAACTTGTTGAACTTAGTGATGACTTAGTTAAGAATCTTGATATGACTAAAGGTTGACTTGAACAAGAACTAATTAAGAAACTTTAGGAGACTTGATAATGAACTAATGTAAAGAACTTGTGGTGACTTTATTAAAAACTTAACTATGAACTTGAGGTGACTATAATAAAAAACTTAACTAGAACTTGAGAGACATAAAAAAGACTTAAACAACATGAAGTGCGACTATGATGAAACGAAAAATCAAAACCCAATCCATTTGTTACATTCTTTTTCCTTGGGGAGACAACACCTTCTCACTTATTCTAATTGGTATCCTCAAGAGCAGCTAAAAAAAAATTCTCCTTCCTATTTCCTAGACTATTCAATAAAGCGCAGGAAAAGAACACTTACTTAAACATGTTGGTCCCCTTCTAGGCGACAGATGGAAGAACTGCAGACTGATTGTAGATTAATATAATTTTAAACAGCTCGCTGTTGTTATAGTGATTGTTCAGCTGTTGAATACTTGGTACAGGTTGAAAAACTATTCATAAACAGTATCTAACCTTCTACAAAAAGACATAACATTCCTTCATCATCAATATGTAGTTCTTATTCTAGCAGCAAAAATTCTTTGTCTACATATCAACACATATGCCATAGATCACAACAACGATTCCAGCTCAGCTATGCTAAACAAGACTGTAACAACTGTGGTTTTTCCTGTTAATGCCATGCCCAGTAGTCATTAAGTCTACTGGCATGCGCGCGTGGGACATGAGCGAGCAGCGACTTGAGGTTTAATGAGGCTTGTAATCATTGACAACAAATTTACAGGTGCAGAGTTTTCTGTGAGAACGAGTGCCTCTGTCTGTGCCAAGTCGTAAGACCCTAGCATGAATAAAGAGATCAGTTGTCTGCCTAAAGACGGGGTCTCTGTATTTCCATTGTCTTGCAGAATTCTGGTGGTGTGGCAACATTTCCTTGCCGACGATGAGTGAATAAAGACATGGTGTGATCCGGCCACCTTAACCCGCCCCACCAATGCCTAGTTTATGTCTGACCTGATCTGTCTGGCCATCTACTTCGTTTTTAATAAGATTTCATCATGCTAGGGATAAGTTTGTGGAATTTAAAAGACTTTAGAGACCAAAAAAGACAGAGACGCATATTGATGAATGAATGCGCTAAATGATGTTATTGAAAATTGATCCAGGAAAAACGCAGTGATTAACCCGATCAGTGCCTCCCATAATACAACCAAAGGTGTTCACCTGGTGCCAGGTACATCTCATGAAATTCGTGGTCATAATTAAGCAAAATATTCTTAGCTCAGAACTACAAAAGATAGAAAAAGTGAAAATCTAACATCATATTTGTGAAGGAAATTGCACGAAGATTATGAATCTTGTCTACTTTTTGTTTTAAATTTGATAATAAAAAAGTATTAAGGCATTTAGATTTGATAGATTTTTTTGCACTATCAAAAACAAATGAAATTAACCAACGGACATCTTCACATCCAAACAGAAACACACAGCAAAAAAGTTAGAAAATAAGTTGTAATGTCACACTACAACACATGTAAAAAGAAATAAAAAAACAGTTGGAAGTCTATCAAGACGCTCACGACTCGATGCAGACTGACCATCCCACTACCAACCCCCCCCCCCCCTCACCCCACCACAACCTCCCCTTGCATTACTTCAACCCTCACTAACCACCCCTCATCTTCCCCTACCTTATCCGTCTGCACCACGTGTCCCGCCCCGCGTGAGGGGCCAGGCCACACACCCTCTCGCACTGATTATATCCACATCACTGTTACACCAGCACGCGGTGCACAGTACCACAAGGCTGGCTCGATCGACGCTGTCACTGAACCCTAACACACTGAGGACACAAAGACCCTACTCAATAACTGACGAATAAGTTCTGCAAATCCACCACTAACATCAACTCACCTTCATGCTCGAGTGCGTCGTTTAATAAAAGATTATTGTGTTTGTCAAAAATCATCAGCAGAGCATGCTCAGCTGTGTAAATACGTTGATTTGGTCACTGGCTTGTCGAAGGTTGCGCCGCCATCTTTGCAAGCGAGACACGAAGTGCTGGCTGGTCATCCAGTCAGTGATGAGAATAAATGGGCTTTCCCTCACGTGTGGTCATTTACATATTATTTTAAGACTACAGACATATAAGGCTTTCTACGCAAACTCTATTTGAGTCCGTGATAGAATATAGTAACGAATGAAAATTCAAGAAAAATGCATGACGTCAGGGAATGCCCATAGGCACTGGAAAAGCACTTTTATTACAGCGTCAGCTGACTGACTAAAGGCGCTCAACGGGTTAAGCAAAAACAAAATCTGAAAAGTTTAGTAAATTAGTATTGAAAACGGATAACCCTACACAGTATGTTTGTTTGTAGGGTTTACTAGGAGAGAACAGTAAAATGCCAATCCTAGGCAGCCGCCCGAAACTTTGTTGAGGGCGGGTGAGCTAGGATTGGCATTTTACTGTTCTCTATTTACATCTGTATGCACCCTATAACACACACCCCTTGCTTTGAACGCAATGTCCCCATTGCTCCCAAAGATATCCTTTTGCTAATGTTGAAATTAGTTTCCGACCCAAACAGGTTAACATTAGCAATGAATGATAGAAAATTTACTTGGGAGTAGACTAATAGTTAGCCTCGGCTCCCAAAGTACAGTCAGTATAGTATGGAGAACATTGACGGGATTTGTTATGGGTGAACAGTAATTGATATCTCTTTGTATGAAATTATAGCAAAACTAATACCTCAACAAGTCCATGTAGGCCTTTCTAGATAAAACTAGCCATTACTTGCTTCCCTTAACTCTATTGACAAGCACGCGCCCGCTAGTGCCTAACCAGACATCACAGACATAAGGCTGAGCGCCTGCCAGCGCCCGGAAAAAATGTGGCAACAATGGGCGCTGCATGTTTTCTGATAAAGGAAGTCCTGCGAGAACTGACTTCCTCCTTCCTGTAGCCATTCACTTCCATTTGCAAAAAAAAAACATGAGTCGATACATGCCGTAGTTCTTGATTATGAATTTTAAAAATTATTTTCATTTCGTTATCTCCTTTTCTCTCTTTTAAATTAATTTTTTAATTTGGGTAACCATGTTCAAATTACAGAGTTACTTATCTTGCCGTAGGCTTTCAGCGTAACTGGCTGAGTAAGTGCATACCGAAGAGGGTTAACTGAAATCGTTTGGTCCTTTCTCCAATTTTTGTGCCCCTTTATATAGTCAGACACATTCTCATCAAAACTGTCATGGTACAAACCACTCTGCTGCTGGGTACTGTGTGACTTGTCGCAGATGGTTTTTTGGCTGCAATCCTGCCACTTCTGCGAAGTTATCATGAACACAAAATCAAACCATTCTCTAGGTGTTCTCTTCACAGACAAAAACAAAGAAAAGGGGATAAAATGCTTTACCTAAGTTTAAAAAATATTTTTTTTCAGTTTGCTTTTCCAAACCTAATAACGATTAATAATTGTATTAAGAGGAAAAGGACACAAAGGGTAGAAAGCCTGAGAGGCATAGCATGTCCATGAGAGTGCAAATGTCATAACCAGCAACGAAAGCCGAGTTCATTCCCTGTGGAGGTGGGAGATGCCATCACAGGAAGAAAGCCAAGGTCCATTCCCTGCGGAGGTGGGAGACGCCACCACAGGAAGATAACTGAGGTTCATTCCCTGTGGAGGTGGGAGACGCTACCACAGGAAGATAACTGGGTTCATTCCCTGCAGAGGTGGGAGACGCCACCACAGGAAGATAACTGGGGTTCATTCCCTGTGGAGGTGGAGACGCCACCACAGGAAGATAACTGAGGTTCATTCCCTGTGGAGGTGGGAGATGCCACCACAGGAAGATAACTGGGGTTCGGCTGTTGATCTTCCATCCTGCTGTGTGTGTTGTAGGGTCACTCTTGTTCCAATCCTGTCGGCGACGCCACGTGTAGTCAAGTGGTCGAGTGGTGTTGGTTCATGTGGCTCGTGCGGCTCATTCACTCAATGGAACAATCAGCACTAGAAGGTGATAGGTGTTTATTCATCTTCACTACAACACACACAGCAGGGAGCAAGCCGTTTAAGGCACTGTGTGCAGCCTCTTCGATGTTGTCATGTCTACGCCAGGCTTCAAATTGCCCGGTTTCCGTTCGTCATTGCTTTTTGTTCTTTCACGGACCACGACTTCCGGTTTTGTGGCTACACATGGACGATGTTAAATTTACATCTGTATGCATCCTATAAATTTTTCCCCCACTTATTTTCATTTTGAGTTGTTGGTTCTTGCTTTTTTGTCTTAAGTTTCAGTTACCCTTTTCTCTCCTCATAATCTGCCCCCTTAACTTCAGTTCTGCTTTACTTCAATTCTGCTTTAGAAGTGCTTCCTTTGTGAGGGAGTGTATATTTTCATTTAAGAAAGGTGTATCCATAAGTATATCATCTGGCGAGGAGCCGAAGGGCATATACTGTGAAGATACTTTTTTTTCTTTTCTTTTTTGTGTGTGTATTTGGTGATTTTTTTGTTGTTGTTGTTGTTGTGTTTTTGTGGCTTCTCATACGCTTCTGTTTACTAAGATTGTTACGGTGTGTAAACCAGCCCCGTTTTATCTCCCTTTATGTAATTTTTATTGTGTTCCTTGATTATACAAATCTTTGTCACGGACAAAAAAAGAAAAACCGACGTCGTGGTCAGTCGCCAGCCAGTTCAATTGGACATAAGCTCCAACTCAAACATCCTGGTTTCAGGCAGACGACTCCATGTGTCGCGTCAGCCAATTAGGCACAGCGAAGAGGCTATTTTTAGTCCTTCACGAGACAGCACCGTCCCGCAGACAGACTGAGTGGCTTGACCGACGTCTCAATTGGTCTGTCTCTGCATCTAGTCAGACTGATACAGCTAATTTGCAAGACCAGCACCCACAGTTAAGTCGGACACCGCCGGCTAAAGTAGGAAGGGAGAGGTACTGTGTAGTGGGGTGAAATCAAGCTAATTAATTAATGACCCATTGACCACCACAGAGAGCAAGGCCGGTAGATGTGACTGTCATGATTTACATGTCCAATGAAATTAGAGGGGAGGTAACCTCGGTACAAGCGGGAAAAATTCTGACCAATGGTACTCCACCCTTTTGACACGTAAGAAGAGGAGAAAGAAGAAGAGAGAAGAGAGAGAGAGAGGTTCTGGGAGTAGGCTCTGCACGAGAAAAAGCAGAGAGATGAGAGGAGGAGTGAAGAGAACCGAGTTGAAGCATTAGCACGATAAGAGTCTGCAGGGAAGGACTAAGGAGAGATGTGAGAGAGAGAGAGTTGCTAATTGATGAAGAGAAAAAAAAAGAAAAAGAAAGAAAAAGCAACCATGTCCATTTGATAAGCAGACTAAAAGAGAGAGTGCAATGCATTATGAAGGAAGGAAGAAGGAGAACAGTCGATGCCGGGTAGTCACTGTTCAATCTGAACGGGGGTTCGACCTCTTACCTGGCAGCGCCACTTCATCAGCCAGTAACCTGACCAGTGCCAGCAGTTTTAACCTGACCAGTGCAGCAGCCCAACCTGACCAGTCCGGCAGTCCAACCGACCAGTCCCGGGCAGCCCAAACCCTGCCAGTCCCGGCAGTCCAACCGACCAGTGCCAGCAGTTGTGGACTGGTGTTTGTGAAATGACAGTGAAAAGAAAAAAAAAAGAAAGAAAAAAAGACAGTGATTCGTAAATAGTTTTAAGATCACCTGGCCAGGTAAAGTGAAAACCCATTTATCCCGGGGGTTTTAGTTATGATGATTTAGACAATGGTTTTGTGAATTCAAGGAAGAGAAAATGTTTATTTGTTTGACTCCATGCGCATTGATGTTTCTTCCATGATTTGTGTAGTTTAAAATTATAGACTTTACTAGTGGGTTTTATGTGCGAATGCATGATATATGAATGAGATGTAAGCAAACTGTGAGGTGTGTTTGGCTGTGTGCTAGTCCTTCCTCCACTGACAACCCCGAGGTTGACAATTTAACGTCAATTTTAAAGTGCAAAATCGTCATCTCCTTTATCATCACATCATACAACAACTGAATGAGCAGAAACCCAAACTGCATGGGCCCTGCAAAGAAGACTCCGAATCTGTCACCTTAATATCCAACATGCAGTTAAAAAGACATCAGATATTTCAACACTGATTGGAATCATGTAAACCTTTTCATATCTAGGACTCTCAGAATCCAATTGCTGCACACATTAGCGACAATGAGTAACTATTCCAGGATACAACACAATCCGGAAATTCCTTCACTTTCCCAAAGAGATGGGTCTTCTTATCTATATCAGCGAAACCCTTAGCTTCAACGACTTCCCCACCTAGGAAAGTAACGGTGTGGAATGTGTTTGGATAGAAGTTAAACTGAAAAAAAACCTCTATTTTGTTGATTCTCTACAAACCCATCAAAGATAATGGTCGACAAATTAAATTTACCAAATGTGGATTTGTAAAATTCCACTTTGATCAATGAACATCATTTC
>JAFLJL010007092.1:0-10296 GCA_018398815.1 Conus ventricosus | reverse complement strand
TTTTGTCTGGAATATGACGGCTTCAACTCCTTCCCGGGGGTTTGGTATGGTGGGGCTGAAATCCCGGGTTTATGTTCCCCACACCGGGCCCATCTTCAACCACCTCACGGGGCGAAAGGTAAAGGGTGAAGGGCGAAGGGTAAAGGGTGAAGGGCTGAAACAGAATAAGGTTCGTGTAAGTAACCTGCTTCTCAATTCAACATATAAATTCTTTCCTTCTCTTTTCTTTAAGTTATCCCCTGTAGCTTTCCCCACTATCTATCACTCACCTGGTAATGACTGGTCAGCAAAGAGGACACGTCCTGGACAGGTTCGAGTCTCTAGGCCATTGCTGGGTTAAAACTGACTCTTTCCCCCTTCTCCTAGTGAGTGCTTTACTCAGTGTTCAAAAACACATGACCAGCACCTTACCTTACCAGCCCTTGTTAAAACTATCACTCAGTGGTCACTTTCACCCAAGGACCACATTCGTTTCTTGAACGAGTCATACTCAAAATTTTTTGGGACGCCCGCCTACACTAGTCAAGCCATATGTTATTCTTCCTTTAATTGTGGCACGGGGAAATGATTCATATCAACAATACATGTGATGGAGGTCACATCCCTTTGGGATGTGAGGCTACGTCCATGGCACACCGGTTGGGCAGACGAACTGTTTGGCACAGTTTGACGCTGCCGCTGAAGAGCTAAAAGGGAGGGCTCGGGTTTGGGTTTCAGAGGGCGAAGTTTAGAGATTAGATTAAAACAGGCTAGTTTGCCCCGATTGTTGGCAAGGCTTACATTCCGCTACCTCCAGCACTGCAGCGAAAAAAGCGTTATAAACATAAAGAATTCAGACGACAAATGTTTCATGTGGTGTGTTCTTGCAAGGCTGCATCATGTCCGCGACCACGCAGAGAGAGTGACTAACTATCAGCAATACGCCAAAAGATCTTAACTTCAATGGAATATCCTTTCCCTGTTAGTGTAGACCAAATTGATCGTTTGAAGAACAAAAAACCCCTTTAAAACTGTTAATGTATACACATGGGATGAGGAAACAAATTTGGTGCCAATTAAAGTGTCCAAGAACAGTCCAACAATAGGCGAAACCCGACAAAAAATTTATGTTGACTTACTACTAATGTTTCACCCGCGGGGGCTACCCATTAAACATTGATACGCAACAATGAGTAGATTATTGAGATACTACAAACAAACATAGCAAACAGAATTCTGCAGAAAATGTTTACAAGAATTCCATCTGTGCAGCTGCGAAGTGAACATAAAACATTGTAAAAGTTCTGTAGACTGTTTAAAACAGAAAATAATTACGCCCCCACCTGGATCTAAAGTTAGTTTTAAGAACTGGAAAAAACTGCAACATTCTCCATATGTTGTTTACGCAGACTTTGAATCACTCATTGTTCTTATGAAGGGCCAGCGCCACAAAAACTTCGAAAAACAGTCTTAATGAGTAATCATCAGATTTGTTCATTTGCCTTCTTTATTGTTAGGTCGGATGGTGTCTTCAACTCCAGAAATTAACAGAGGACAGATGCTGCAGAAACATTTTTAAAACGCATGCAGAAGGGGCGTAACGCCGTTTAAAAAATCTAAATTATCTAAACTATTGGCCCCTAAAGCCAAAAAATTTGATCACCCAGATTGTTGGATTTGGGTTTAGAGCAAACCCCAAGAGTGAAAACCCCCACAGAAAGAGACCGATCACATTGGGGGAAAAGTTCAGAGGAGCAGCAAAATTTAAAAAATGCAATTTTCAACTAATGTTTGAAAAAAGACTTGGAAGTGCCCATCTTTTTTTCATAACTTGCGAGGTTCGACTTCATCTTATATTGCAAGCAGGGGAGATGCCTTCAGGGTTTTTGCATTGCACATCATCAGAAAAGTACATGTGCTTTAATCAAAATAAATGTCTTTTTTGATCTAGCAAAAAGAGGGTTCTTTAGGGCACTAGCTATGTCCTTAAACCCTGCCAATAACAGGAAAAAATTTTTCCCCAACTTCGTTGAAAGGGCGTTTTCCTTTGGTAATGAACTTTGGGGAAAAGGTTTGCGAAGATACACTTCCCCCTAAAGGCGCGTTCTTTTTAGTCTTGGGAAAGGACATCGCGACCCGATTACCCAGCATGCTCAAGTGTTTGGAAAAAGTTAGTTTGTAAAAACGATGGGAGATTATGCTCCTTTTTAAAAGGCGATGTATGTTTGTTGGCGGCGCTTTGAAAATTACAGAAAGACCTGATGAAAACATTTAGCTTGGACCCGGCTTTAATTTGGCCGGGTGAGTTGGGAGTTTTTTTAAAGTTTATGGGTACGATGATTTATTGTCAGTTTACCAATGATTCAGTTGATGAAAAACGGATTGCGTGGGGGGAATTAGTATGGCCGTCGCATCATTTTTTTAAAGAAACAACAAATCTTGGTTATTTGTTCGAGTAAAGGTTAACATCTCATGTATTTAGAGCAAAAAATCTGTATGGAGGGGAAATGGCGCAATCACTTCCATTAGTAAATTTAAAGATTTTACACAGGTACGAAAAAATATTAAAAAGGCTTTAAAAGTGGTTGGGCATTTTTTCGCCCCCGGTAACAGCGCGGATAAATTCTAAAAAGGATTGAATTCCTCATGAACTCCATGACTGCTAATGCTACCATTGCAGCAAAAAGTTTTAAAGATGGATCAAGGACCCCCCAAAACTTGTCCCCAATTTTCGAGGAAAAAAAAATTATGTCGTCATTACAGACTTCTAAAATTTTTTTTTGGGACAGGGTTTAAAGTTGACCTGTTCTCGTTAATTGCTTTTGATCAAGAACAGTTCATAAAACCATAAAAATTGAAGAACATGTCTCAAACCCAATCCACGAAGCTTCAGAAAAGATTTTTTTCAGCTGTGAAAAAACCAGCTGTTTTGGTAAGACTATGGAGAACCCGCACAAGGAAAAGATGTTAGATTGGGTCCCCAGAGAGAATAAAGAATTAAGTGTTCTAAACCTATTATCAGGATTTTAAAAGATTTCATGATCGTTTTTGGCTAAATGATAAAAAAAAGAAAGTCAAATTAGCCCCAAAACCTGTATTTTTGGGTTTACTTTTTTAGAATTATAAAGCTTTTGATGTAGAGTTTCTTATAAATTTTTTAACCCCTTTCGTTTTCCTGAGTCCGAGTACTTTAACGTACAGTGTTTTGTTATGATATTCCTACTAAAGACATCTATAAAGACATGGAAACCCGAAGTGGTAAAGGGATGCGGATGGTATGCAGTCCGTTACCCAAAGATTCGCCTTGCATTAAATTTAAACAAAGAAGGTTTTGGGAAAGATGAAGGATAAATTTTTGGGAAAAGGTGATCAAGGGTTGGGGGGTTAAGGTCAAAATGTACAGTTTTTCGACCCAGGGAAAATCTTTAGAAAGAAAGGGGAAATTTCTCGAGCGTTGTGCAGCAAAATATCACTGAAAAACTACAAAGAAGCTTTGTTTGGCAAAAAGATTTTTCATCTGAAAACGTAAAACTGCGATCTAATTTTCAGGGTTTCAACACAACAGTTGTAACAAAGAAGTCGTTGTTAAACAACCAAAACGGGTGTTTGTTATCCAGAGTTTTCTATGAAATTGGGACTGGAAAACCGTAAATTAATTAAAGGGGGAAACTGTTGCTGGGGAATTATCTGCAGTTCTTCTTTCAAAAAAGTTTTTGAGGGGCGGGTGTTTTTTTTGTGTCAGTTTCTCGTAAAATACCGGGCGGATTTTCCTTTTCTTCTTTTTTTTCATTGGGTAAACACTCCAAAGGATCGGTTGCCTGAGGGTGCCCCCTTTGCTCCCCGGTAAATAAGGTCCCTTATTTAAATCCAAATGGTTAGTTTCCCGGGGTGAAGACTCCCCTTCAACAGCATTTATTTGTTTTTCTTTTTTTTGCTTGTACTGGTTTTACCCCTTTAAATTTTATTTTTTCATTGCGGCAAAACTGGGGCAGTTTTTCTAAACCCTTTCTGTGTTGCGAGAGGGTAAAATCAGCTCTCTGTGATACTGGTAAAAAAAAAGTCTTGGCAACTGTTTGTTAAATTTTTTTAAAATAAGCCTGGATTGTGAACTCCGGGAATCCCTCTTTTAATGTAATCTGTGTTTTAACTTTAATTGATTCACTTGGCCTTTAAATTCTTTTTCATCGATTGATCTGCGAGGGAAAAGTTAGCGGGCCTCGTGGTATATCAGCTGTATGGAACAGCAACGAAAGAACCTCTTTTGGTTTTAAATTGGCCCGCATCTTTGTATCTTGAGCTATGAAAATGAGTGGTGGTACTTAAATCTTTTTCGTCTAATCCATAGAGGGTAAATTTTAAAAAGCCATTTGATGGGTGTCTTTTTGGATTTGTATTAACAAAGTGGGGTCTCTGTATTCGCTGGGGCCCCCCGGTAAAAAATTTTCCCAAATGTTGTTTGTTTTCCATTCTTTTGTTTTTTTGTTCATGACTCCTGCCGTTTGGCTTAGCTTTTGTTTGCTGTTTTTCCCCTTTCCCAATTCTTTTGGGGGAAATTTAGATTTTGTTTTTTTATTCCCCATATTATGCGAAACCCCAAATACCGAAGTCATACAACGAAAATAAACGCGATTTCTTGATTTTTTTTTTTCTGATGGTTGATAAAAGTCACTAAATTTTTGGTGGGGGAAATGTTGGACCGGTTTGCCTGTTACAAGAAAATTTTGTTTTATGCTTGATCAACATTTTTAAATGGGGTAAGCGTCCCCCTGTTTTTTAAGGGTTTTTTTTAAAAAAATTAATGCTCAAGTTTTGCCTTTATAGGGTTTGTGAGCTGATTGCCCATAGCTTTGTTATGTTTTTTTCTTCGCTGTCACCCCGCAGTTTACTAAAGCAAAATTACGCGCAAAAAGAAAGGCCCCTTTACCACAGGCGCCTTCTTATTGCGGTGAAGTTTTTTTTAAAATGTATTTTTTTTTTACATATTTATTTTCTGGAATTTTCCTTGCTTAACTAGAAAATTTTCGGGGAAACCAAAGCGCATTATAGAAATAGCTTTGCAAATCCTAAAAGTCTGTTTGCCAAAATCCCCGGTTTTATTTTTAAAAAGTTTTCCCAAGATGGATCCTACACTTGACCCCAAATAACAGCAGAATGGTATACAAGTTAGAATATTTTTTTCCCGGGGTTTTTTAAAAAAAAAAATTTTAAAATTTTAAATAAAAACTGTCAGCGATGATCCCTACGCTACAAGGCAGCTAAACCTTCCCTGAATTATGAATGACAAGTTGATGACAAGCTTTTTTGCCAAAAAGAGGGCGTATTCTTTTGGGGCTGTGGGAAAACAAAACGTTCCTCGGAATGAAAATTTAGCATTGAACCGATTAAAATGTCGCCCCAAGAATTTTAAAGATCTTAAAAAAGGGATGAAGCGCAGCTGGGGTCTGAATGGTGAAAAAATGTGGGGCAAAAGGTTTTTTAGTTTTTACCTAAATAGTAGTGATTTGCTCCCCCTTTATTCTGAACAAGATCTTAAAATATGATTTAAAGCAAAAATCCCCGTTTTAAAAAAAAATATAGAGTCTTAGGGTGTGATTTTTCTTAGATTTGGAACATTTTTACGCCTTAAAATGGGTTAATAACTTTTAATATATAGATTTTTTTCCTTCCCAAAAAGAAACGATCTGGAAATCAGCAGAATCGAAAAACATGAAACCCGGGGGGAAAGTAACCAGCCAGAAAATCACGAAAACACTGAACCCGGCGGAGCCATTAAAAAACCTGGGGTGTTGAAACAGGGAAAAAATTGCAGAGTGGAACGACAAAAAAAATTAATGTTCAGATTATGAAAAAATAACCCCGCCAACGCCAGAACAAAATTGTTCAATGCCCGCTATAAAAACTCCATGTGATTCAGGGCCCCAAAGTCTTCATGGATATTGAACTTAAAAAAGTTGCCATTTTTGGCGCCTTGCTGGTTGGGGGCATTTTTGGGTAAAAAATATATTACCAATGGCAACAGAACGAAAGAGTTAAAACAAAACCCGAACCGTTAAAAACAGAAAAAAAACAACGCACGCCAAAACCCCAATAAAAAAAAGCATCTTTTGATCCAATTTTTTTTGGAATAATTTTTTAAAATTTTTTTTTAAAAAAGGGTCTGGCGTATTATAAAATGATGAAGTCAATAAATTTTAAAGCATGGAGTCTATTAAAGACATTTCCCCTAGACCCGAATTTAACAAAAGCGGTTGCTTCGGATGTAAAACCCTTTCCTTTGTTTTATGAGAACGCTGAGCAAGACATCTCAACGTTTCGCTTTTTTTGAGGGTTTTTGTGTTATTTTAGGCATCTACTTTTAAGATAAAAAAAGCTTGTATTTTTTGATTTTTTAGAAAACTTAAAAAGAACTTGGTTGTACTTAAAGGGGAAAATTAATCAAAAACTTATAAAAAACTTTTAAGAACTTACTTAAGAACTTGATAAGAATTATTAAGAAAATTATTAAAAACTTGGGGATAATTGAGAAGACTTAAGGACAATTAGAGAATTAAGTAAGAACTTGGAATAACTTGTTAAAAACTTAGAAGGAAATTGGTGGTGCAGCGTGGGTGGGGGGTGGGGGTGGGGGGTGTGCTGCGTGGGGGCGGACAAAAAAAAAAACAAAAACAAAAAAACCAATGACGTCCAGGGGGGGGGTGGGGGGGGGTGCGTGCGTGGGGTAGGCCAAAAAAACACAACAAAACAAAAAATAGAATTAGGGACTTCTTGCTTTGGACTAAAAAAAGGCTGTGTTCGCGCGAAATCAATCAACCCCAAGTGATCCCAAAGGGCGTTTGGCCCAGTTTGGCCCCCTGAGCTTTGCTGGTTTCTCCGCGCTTTGTGTCAAGCGTCAATAGGGGCGTTGGGCCCGTTTGCCACCAAGCTTTTCAGGTCTGACGTCATTGGCGGCAAACGATACATAGGGTTTTTTGGCCCTAGTTTGTGAGCCCCTCTTTTTTCCCCCGGGCTTGCAGCGGGGGGCAGGTTACCGCAATTACTGCTGTAGCCAAGCTTTTTGGCGGCTTAATGCCGTGTAGTAATCCGTCATTGTATATTTGGGATTTATTAAAAGATGTGTGGGCCCCCCTATCCCCTCCTTGGTAGATGTATAAAGGGCCTAACCTATTAGTTTTGCCAGAAAACCCCCAAATAGCCATCCAGTTGCATAGTTTAATTATGGGTTTTGGGGTTTGCTACCAGTTCATTTTTCTGATTCTGTTGTGGAATTTAGGTAGTTATAAAAAACCAGAAAGTTGAAAGAGTTTCCCAGCATCGAATCAGAATGTTCACCCGCGTCTTGAAATAAAAGCCTGTTTTATGGTTTTTTGTTTTTTTTTAAAAGACTTGGGCTGTCTCAAGCCAAAGCCAAAAATCAGCGTGAGGGAATTTTTTTGCTTTTATTTTGTTTTTCAAAAATAGCGCCCCTTTTTAAAAAGAAATTCATCAACGTTAAACTTTTTTATTTGCTCATTTGTCGGTAATGTCATTTTATTTCCTTTTAAAAAAAAACCGAAGATATCGGGGTTTATTTCCAAAAAGTCGGTTCACTTTTTTCTTTTTCTCCACCTTAGGAAGCAATTTCTTTTCGGTTTCGGCAGTAAAACGAACAGTTCCCCTGTTCTTTTTTTAACAATTTTTAACATGCAGTTAAAGTAAAATTTTTTGACTGAATAGCACAATTTGTTCTCAGTAAACGGGCCCCCATTTTTGAATAACACACCAAGCCCAATACACAGCGCTAAAAACGTCCCCAGTCCGGGGAGTCAGTAGAGAATGATGAAACGGTGTTGGTTAAGTCATGTGAGGCTGTGAAAATGATGAAATATTTGCAATGAGCGGGCCGGGGTGAGGGAGGGGGGGAGGGGAGGGAGGGGGGGGGAGAGGGGCGGCAGTATTGATTTTTTAGCCTCTCAGTTGCCGCAGGTGTGAGGTGCGCGCGCCGGTGTATGGTTCTGTCTCTGCCTGTCTGTCCGTCTGTGTGTGTGTGGTTGTGTGTGTGTGTGGTGTGTTGGGGGGTGGGGGGTGGCGGGATGGTGGTGGGGGGTTGGGGGTGGTGTGGAAGAGAGGAAGGAAAAGGGGGTTTGACAAGTCAGGAAGGTGACCAGAAAAGTATGCGAAAAGTGTGTGTGGTGGTGTGTGTGTGTGGGGTTTTGGTGTGTGTTTTGGTGTGTGTGTGGTGTGTGTGTGTTGTGTGGTGTGTGTGGTGTGTGGTTGGGTGCGTGCGTGTCGCGTGTGTGTGTGTGTGTGTGTGTGTGTGTGTGTGGTGTCTGTCTCTCTGTTCTCTTCTTGTCTGTCTGTTCTGAGGGCAACTTAACCTTAGGGTTTCTCTCTCTCCCCCACTTGTAATTAACTACCGCGAAGTAATCGGTTCTGGTGCACCCCCCGTTTTTTATATGGGCGGTTCGCCCCCAATGCTTTTCTCCCCGCGTTACCTATGGGGCGTTTTTCGTCTGGTACTCTCTGAAAACTTTGAAAAATTTGATTGAAAAAAGGAAAACCCTACACAGTTTACTCTTACTTGTCAGAAACAGGGAAAGGGGCATTCTGGGGTTTCTTTCGCCCCAACTGAGTGAGGGGGAAGTGGCCCAGAATGCCCCCTTTCCCTGTTCTCTGCCCGCATTAAACCCTTTTCTTCTTATTAGGAGACAGTGTCTTTTTGGAGTTCATTTTTAAAACTCTTTTTTGTAAAAATATTTACAAAAATTCTCAACGATTTCTTCAAATTCTTCACTTGTTTCTCTTCTCACAACCCCACACATTTCATGAAAAGATTGCACACACTAATCACATAACAACCCCCACAGCTTCAACCTTGGACAACAAGACCCCACAGACTCAACCTTGGACAACAAGACCCACACATTTTAAACCCTTTGGGGACAACAAGACCCCACAGACTTCAACCTTGGACAACAAGACCCCACAGACTTAAACCCTTGGACTGATGACTTTATCAGCTAAGGCCAACAGGCCACATCACACATCTTCTTCAAGTTGGCCACAGACCGTACTTTTTCCAAATACCAAACATTGCCCCTCGAGGCCACAGGTAAGTAGTTATCGTCTTCCACTCTCAGATCACCCCAACCAAACTGGAACCTCAGTCAACCTTTATTTGTTTCATTTATTTTCTTCCAGTTTAGACTTTCACTGTCGGGCACTAATTTTTCTTTTATTTTTGTCACATGGGGAACTTAGAGGAAACAAACTATTTGGCGGAGAAAAATCCCTGCAAAGAAAAACCCAGACTTTTGTTAATAATCATTTTCAAATGTCAGATAATATTTCTTTTCTCACGTTTTTGGTGGGTTCCAAAATCATCAGGAAATCTATATATTTTTTATGCTTACCTTTTCCTTTCCACGTTTAGGCCTACACTGGCAATTCAATGCCTTAATTCACAATAAACTTTTTTCTTCAAAGGTGAGGATGACTCCCATATGCACCTCTAAAAAAAACAGCCCATGTAAATATTTGCACGCTGAGGCCAGTCTCTCTTCTTTTCTCGAACGCCTCTGCCGACACTGCTGCTATCTTTGCCAGGTAGTCCAGCAAAGCCAGTGAGCACTGTTATCCTATCACAGGCAAAAAATCATGCTTTTTCTTGCAGTTAAGCCAAAATCATGCTTTGCCTGCGGTCAAGCCAAAATCATGCTTTGCCTGCAGTAAAAACCAAAAACATGCTTTATTTGCACTACACTCCCAATGATACTGTTAAAAAGCCCGGCAAGCTAACTTATTTGAATCACGACCCTCTAGGGGGTGTGAGTGGAAACAAAAAAAATTTTCCCCATAGTTTTTTCCTTGTCGCAAATTTAAAACCCTTTAAAAAGGGACACTTACAAAACTTAATCTGGTTTACTGACCCTTTGCTTGATTAGAGTCTAAAGCGCTTTTAATGAGAATAAGAAAGGAAACTTTTTTCAAAAAGTGCACTTAATTTTGGTGCCGACATTTTTTGTCTGTTGTTTTTTTTATTGTTGTTTTTGTTTCTCTCCCCTATCAAAACAGACGTCAACCCGTCTTTTTTTAAACTGGGGATTTTTTAACCAGCGTTTTTAAAAAATTTACGTGCAAACACCGACAAACAAAAAACACCACACCACACACAACACACCATGGCTCAATGTACCGTAGCACTTCTGCATCTGTCTCGTCTTGCTCTCTCTTCCCCGTGGAGCGAAAATGCGTTATTTCTACAAAGGAAAGATTCACGTCTTAAATAATACTTCATAAAATTGCTTTTTTTTTTAAAAAACAACCATTTAAATTTTAAAA
>JAFLJL010007090.1:16676-19176 GCA_018398815.1 Conus ventricosus | reverse complement strand
GAGAGAGAAGAGAGAGAAGGAGAGAGGGGAGAGAGAGAAGAGAGAGAGAATGCGGAATGCGAATGCGAATGCGAAATGCGAATGGAAATGCGAATGCGATGTGATGTGGATGTATTATTCAGTTAAGGCCACAGCCCCAAGAGGAGAGAGAGAGAGAGAGAGAGAGAGAGAGAGAGAAGAGAGAGGAGAGAGAGAGAGAGAGAGAGAGAGAGAGGGGAGAGAGGGGGGGGGAGGAGGCTTGCTTCCAAACCAAATCAAATCCGGGCCAAACGTCCAGGGTTGACATCCCGATCACACATGACGTGCCTGCACGTGCATTAATGTTTACCGACGGTATCAATCATAAACAGAAGCAAAATAAAAAGTAAGATTTGAGTGTGGACTCGCCAAAAGCCGCTAAGAATTGTTCAACATTGTCCTAGGAGTTTAAGGTCATGTTGATTTGATTCTCTCTCTCTCTCTGTCTCTCTCTGTCCCTCTCTCTCTCACTCTCTCTCTCTGTGTACTGTCTTCCTCTCTCTCTCTCTCTCTCTCTCCTCTCTCTACTCTCTCTCTCCTCTCTCTCTCTCTCTCTCCCATTTTACTTTTCTCCAATGCGTTCTCATTCCACCACCTGATATACTTCCACATTCTCTTTAATCTTCCCCGAATTTTCTCTTCTTTTATTATTCTCTGGGCCCGACGAATGTCTCTAGCTACTTATTTTTTGCTTTCTGTTCATGGACTCTCTGACGCTTTATTGTTTCATAACATCTCTCTGTTTTGACCAGCTTATCTCTTCTTGAATTTCCCCAACCTCTTCTTTTCATTCTACCTAATTCTCGTTCTTTCCATCAACCATTCTGTTTCTTTATGCTATCATTATAATGAATACTTGTATAGCGCCTATCTCAGCTAGAGACCAGCTCTAAGCGCTTTATAATCCACACTCGTTTACACAATGGGCTGCCTACCCGGGTAGCGCCGACTGAAGAGCTGCCGCTGGCGCTTCATTCAATCGTTTCCCGTGTCATCCAGTCCATTTCATTTAATATCAGTCATCAATTTCTTTACTTTCTTCATTTTTTTCTATTTCATACGCAGGGTGCATGCTATTATAACGTGTCATCCATACCAATGGCCAAACGGCCTTCTCTTCCTAAAGTTGGTGATGGGATTTTACGTGTATGCAAGATGTTATGCGTGCGTTCACACACGGAACCTCGTATAGTCTCATTTGAAGGACTGTATGGGAAATGGAGTCAGAACCAATGTTAACTTTGAGGGAAAAATCCCCTGTACCGAAACGGCCGGCGGAGATTCGAGCCCGCAACCCCAGGATCACGAGTCCGGCGCTCTACCAACTGAGCTATTCCGCAAAGCTCACTTTTTTTTAACCAGCCTCTCTCTTCCCTACTCTCCCACCAACCTCTCTCTTCCCCAAATAATCTCTTATTCCTAATACCGAAGAGTGTTGCATTGTCACACAGTGTGCATTGGCTCGCACTGCTTTGAACTTCAATAGCTGTATGTGGCATTTTCATGGGCAGTGGTTCACTGTGTTGCATTGCACTGTATTACACTGTTTGCATCGCATTCATAGGTTGTGCATCGTTTTGCATTGTATCATATAGAGACTTAGACTTAGTCCTCTTTGCTCCTTGAGAAGCAGAGGGTCTCAACAGCAACCTTCCACCTCCGTCTGTCCCTGGCACAGGTCTTGATCTCCCCCCAGGTCAGGCTGGAGGCTCTCAGCTCGTTTAGCATGCTCCTCCTCAAGGTCTGCTTTGGGCGCCTTCGCTTCCTCTTGCCCTGCGGGTTCCACTCGAGCGCCAGCCTGGTGATGTTAGGGGCTCCTTCCGCAGTGTGTGGCCGACCCATCGCCACTTCCTGACCTGGACGTCCATTATTGTATCATATGGCGTTATTTCTAATGCCATGTTTTGTCTTGCTTTGCATTACATTGTAATGGATAATGTTGTATTACATTGTATCGTTTGTATGGTATTGCATCGTTCTGTATTGTTTTCTACAGTAAGTATCGCATAACTTAATCTTAGTCAGAACAAATTTCTATGCATGAAATGTTGTGCTAGTAGTCTCCATGGACAATGTGAGTTCATATAGAAGATGTCCATCCATTTGATTTCTGCCGACTTGCATGCATTTCATTTCCCAATCAAGTGGACATTCTGTACAGCATTTTCCCCAGTCACAACGTTGCTATGAGATAATTTACAACGTATATATTGCAGATCAGGCTTCGTATAATCATTGCATTGGAGAGATGTTATTATTTGCGCTCGTGCATGCACACAAATCATGCTAGAATACTGGGAGGAGGGGAGAGAGAGAGAGAGAGAGAGAGAGAGAGGAGAGAGAGAGAGGAGAGAGAGAGGAGAGAGAGAGAGAGAGAGAGAGAGAGAGGAGAGAGAGGAGAGTGAGAACAGAGGAATATAGAAGGCAGTTATTTACTGGCAAGCAGACAGAGACAGCACTGACAGACAGGCAATGAAGCTGG
>JAFLJL010007090.1:2500-5000 GCA_018398815.1 Conus ventricosus | reverse complement strand
AGATGGAGAGGAGGAGAGGGGGAGAGGGAGAGCTTGCTTCCACACCATTCAAATCCCTGGCCAAACGTCCAGGGTTGACACTGATCACACATGACGTGCCTGCACGTGCATTAATGTTTACCGACGGTATCAATCAATAAACAGAAGCAAAATAAAAAGTAAGATTTGAGTGTGTGACTCGCCAAAGCCGCTAAGAATGTTCAACATTGGTCCTAGGAGTTTAAGGTCATGTTGATTTTGATTCTCTCTCTCTCTCTCTGTCTCTCTCTGTCCTCTCTCTCTCTCACTCTCTCTCTCTGTGTACTGTTCTCTCTCTCTCTCTCTCTCTCTCTCTCTCTCTCTCTCCTCTTCTTCTCTCTCTCTCTCTCTCCTCTCTCTCCCATTTCACTTTTTCTCCAATGCGTTCTCATTCCACCACCTGATATACTTCCACATTCTCTTTAATCTTCCACGAATTTTTCTCTTCTTTTATTATTCTCTGGGCCCTCGACGAATGTCTCTAGCTACTTATTTTTCTGCTTTTCTGTTCATGGACTTCTCTGACGCTTTATTGTTTCATCAACATCTCTCTGTTTTGACCAGCTTATCTCTTCTTGAATTTCCCCAACCTCTTCTTTTCATTCTACCTAATTCTCGTTCTTTCCATCAACCATTCTGTTCTTTATGCTATCATTATAATGAATACTTATAGCGCCTATTCTCAGCTAGAGACCAAGCTCTAAGCGCTTTATAATCACACTCGTTTACACAATGGGCTGCCTACCTGGGTAGCGCCGACTGAGAGCTGCCAGCTGGCGCTTCATTCAATCGTTTCCCGTGTCATCCAGTCCATTTCATTTAATATCAGTCATCAATTTCTTTACTTGCTTCATTTTTTTCTATTTCATACGCAGGGTGCATGCTATTATAACGTGTCATCCATACCAATGGCCAACTGGCCTTCTCTTCCTAAAGTTGGTGATGGGATTTTACGTGTATGCAAGATGTTATGCGTGCGTTCACACACGGAACCTCGTATAGTCTCATTTGAAGGACTGTATGGGAAATGGAGTCAGAACCAATGTTAACTTTGAGGGAAAATTCCCCTGTACCGAAAACGGCCCGGCGGAGATTCGAGCCCGCAACCCAGGATCACGAGTCCGGCGCTCTACCAACTGAGCTATTCCGCAAAGCTCACTTTTTTTTTAACCAGCCTCTCTCTTCCCTACTCTCCCACCAACCTCTCTCTCCCCAAATAATCTCTCTTTCCTAATACCGAAGAGTGTTGCATTGTCACACAGTGTGCATTGGCTCGCACTGCTTTGAACTTCAATAGCTGTATGTGGCATTTTCATGGGCAGTGGTTCACTGTGTTGCATTGCACTGTATTACACTGTTTGCATCGCATTCATAGGTTGTGCATCGTTTTGCATTGTATCATATAGAGACTTAGACTTAGTCCTCTTTGCTCCTTGAGAAGCAGAGGGTCTCAACAGCAACCTTCCACCTCCGTCTGTCCCTCGGCAAGGTCTTGATCTCCCCCCAGGTCAGGCTGGAGGCTCTCAGCTCGTTTAGCATGCTCCTCCTCAAGGTCTGCTTTGGGCGCCTTCGCTTCCTCTTGCCCTGCGGGTTCCACTCGAGCGCCAGCCTGGTGATGTTAGGGGCTCCTTCCGCAGTGTGTGGCCGACCCATTCGCCACTTCCTGACCTGGACGTCCATTATTGTATCATATGGCGTTATTTCTAATGCCATGTTTTGTCTTGCTTTGCATTACATTGTAATGGATAATGTTGTATTACATTGTATCGTTTGTATGGTATTGCATCGTTCTGTATTGTTTTCTACAGTAAGTATCGCATAACTTAATCTTAGTCAGAACAAATTTCTATGCATGAAATGTTGTGCTAGTAGTCTCCATGGACAATGTGAGTTCATATAGAAGATGTCCATCCATTTGATTTCTGCCGACTTGCATGCATTTCATTTCCCAATCAAGTGGACATTCTGTACAGCATTTTCCCCAGTCACAACGTTGCTATGAGATAATTTACAACGTATATATTGCAGATCAGGCTTCGTATAATCATTGCATTGGAGAGATGTTATTATTTGCGCTCGTGCATGCACACAAATCATGCTAGAATACTGGGAGGAGGGGAGAGAGAGAGAGAGAGAGAGAGAGAGAGGAGAGAGAGAGAGAGAGAGGAGAGAGAGAGAGAGAGAGAGAGAGAGAGAGAGAGAGAGAGAGAGAGAGAGAGAGAGTGAGAACAGAGGAATATGAAGGCAGTTTATTTACTGGCAAGCAGACAGAGACAGCACTGACAGACAGGCAATGAAGCTGGACAGACAAACGAACAGTCAGAAAGCTTAAACAGAACAAGCAACAACCACTTCCAGCAGCCAAAGATATGTATACACGAACCCGTCGATGGACTCAGGTCACTGACTATGCTGGCCTATCCTCAAGGGGGGAAACAGCCAAACAACTTCACAGAATGAGGGATCAACTGGGCGAAGAGGA
>JAFLJL010007089.1:0-10387 GCA_018398815.1 Conus ventricosus | reverse complement strand
AACCAAATTTTCGCGTATTTTTCAAAAAGGGTGTACATTCCAAACTCTGTCTTGCTACACAGCATGAGTTCATTAAAAGCATTATCAAGTGTCCTGATTACAACAATCAACCACTTACAATGGAAATGTAAACATCATCTAACCCATGTATTTCTCAAACACTTCTAACACCACTTTTCCTTGACACACGTCAAGTATTGAAGCAGATATTAGTTTTATGTACCAACTGGTGGTGCAGTATCGTGTGTTTTAACTCGAAATTTTTAACAGTATTGATTAATTCTTGTGCATTTTCATCCCCAGTTACAGGCACCATAGACAATGTCTTTAACACTTGTTTTGCGTTTTGAAACTTAGAAAATTTGAGTTTACCATCTCATCTAAATTCTTGTTTTCCCCTTCAGTAAGTGCTCTGGTGTTCTTGCACTATTAATGTCTGCAGAAGGATCTGTTTGATTTCCAGCGTGTTCCTTTTTGTCTGTATGGAAATGTTTCTCATCAAGCAGGTACCCAGGATGCCGTGGCAGGCGGATAAACTCTTCATAGAGCGAAAAGCTGCTGTTTGCTGGTCCTGTCGATCTCTTCCCGCGGTAACAACGAAACTAACAGGAGCGCTTGTTTGAGAAGGATTTCTCTCGTGCACCTACCTTTTAAATGCAAGTCTTTTAAAGTTAAGTATTCTAACTGGAATGAATTCTGACGTTTTCTTCTATAGCTATAATGTATTATGGTTCTATTCGGTTGGAGCCTTCAAACTGAGCTGGTGCAATATGTTTTAGACTTGGACTAAGCGTTCATCGGGACTCAAATATTTTGAGTAGTTATTTTGTCTTTTCAGTTTCTCTCGCTTTTTATTTCCACTGTAGCCTTTTTCCCCTCTATGGTCCAGTTTATCGTAGGCAGAGTCATTATCAGTTAGTTATGGAAGCTGCTAAAATCACCCTTGGTGGCAGCTTTTAATCTGTCCTTTTCATTTCGGCTCCCCAGCAAAACTAGCACTAGTCTTCGTCATTGATGAGGGCAGATCTTTGCTCAGAACTGACTTTTCCTTTGTCGAGTAGAATAGCCCGAAAATTGGTATGTCATATCCGAAGCTTGTTTTAAACTTCCTACCTGTCAGACAATACAAATAGAAATTGACTGCAAAAGTAGTGTAGCCATGACATGGCTGGCTGTGAAGACTATTAACTTTGTCCCACTCGCAACTGGCCCGTCTGCACACCGAGTCCCTGTAATATCAGATATATTTTGATTGGTATTGTCAAGATTAAGGAATAGGAAGAAGTTACAGCCAAGGTGACGGTTAGTGAGGGACACTTTCCGTTGCTGGAATCCTGGGTGGTTTGTTGTGCAGAACAGATGCGTATGTGTTTGACGGATTCTGACACTGTCCAGAGAAGACGCTGTTGCTGACTACCAAAAACACAAAAGGTCCATAATCAGAAATGACTCTAGCCAGACAAAAACATTTATTACAAACCACTGGTATCTTTCCGATGACCAAGAAAACTGCAGAACTGTTGAGGAAATACGACATCGAATCCATAGAGTATGTGACAATTAATCAGAAAAATCACAACAGTTACTATGCCAGCAGTGGACTCGCGACATTCCATCGTCCACACAGCATTGACGCGGAGTGGCCACAGCACAGAAGCTGCTCTTAGCACACTAAAGGCCACAAGTATCCATGGAGATAAAGTCTCACTCACGTGTCTTATCACTGTGTGCACTTTACATTGCCAGGAACCGAGACTTTGGAAGGACGACACCTTAAATTCGTTGTGAACCAGTTCGCTGAGAGGACTCGTTATCAACACCAGCTGGTCAGAGCAGGCGAGAACCAGGAAGAACACGTTATACGTTGATGCGGGAAGACGAAGCATAATCAGGATTACCATAAAATTTCCCCAAATCCCAAACAAACACACAGTAGAATGGCCAATTTTCAAAATAAGGTCGCAGACCTTTTTGAATGGTTCATATTGATCACCCAACTATCTTGCATAGGAAGATTTGGACGCACTGTTGTTGTACTCGCCAAGAATACTGAAACGTTGAATGTAGACATTCTAAAACCTGAATGCAGCTGGATTCAGTGCACTTATTGTGTTTGTGTTCGGTTTCTTCGTCAAAACCGGAGGTTGCCTTCTAAATATCTTTCTAGCTGGCAGTTAAATGCAAGAAGATAAACGCACTGAAGTTCAAATGTCAACACAACTGAAAAGCAGCATCAGACATACATTTATTGCAATCACTGTGTGTACTAGTCTCCTTTCTCCCATGCTACAATTGGTATTGCCATATTATCACCAAAAGTGGTAGTAATCCTGTCTTTATCTATTTCAAAAAAAAATTTTGATCATCATCATTACCATTATCACTATTCCTATCAGTAACATAGCTATCATCATTACAACCACGACTCACACATTGTCTCCTTGACAGCCTCGTTTTCATTCAACGCCCATCTTGCGCTGAAGTGAACGAAGATAAGTGATTGCTCGTTCATTTTCGTTGTCCTGAGTGTTTTGTGTCTTGCCTGAAGAAGATCTAAGAGGTCGAAACGCGTCATGTTTTGTCTTGTGATTAGTTTGTCTACGTTTTCTTTGAAGCTCGCTGTTAATAACATTTAAAATTAGTCTGAAGTGTTACACGATTTTGACATTTTCATCATATTATTTTCCCGCATGGGTAGTCCGTCTTCTAGATAAGAGAAGACCAAATTTAAATAAGAGAGAGAGAGAGAGAGAGGAGAGAGAGAGGAGAGAGAGAGAGAGAGAGAGGAGGAGAGAGAGAGAGAGAGAGAGAGAGAGAGAGAGAGAGAGAATTAAGATGGGTTGATTAGATCTTGATTCATACATGTTCATTATTTGGATTTCTTCTTTGCCATAACCTCACTTTTCCCGGTTCTTGCATGCACGATTGATGTTAAATTAATTACTGGTAAGTGCTGTAGTGTGCAACAGACCAGCGACAGACTGATAGCGAGCTAAGGCATAACTGATCTCAAACTGAAAACACACACCGATTTCAATGTAAGTTTTGCCAGCAAACTGAAAGCATCCAACATCAGGTATTCCTGTTAAGTAAACCATGTTAAAGTAACAGAACAGTACGGTGCATCAAAGGGGTGCAGTGGGAAGGGGGATAACAATGCAGTGAACGATGTTGTGCGGCTCTCTCTCTTGTCTCTCTCTTTCTCTGTCTCTGTCTGTGTTGAGTAGGCGGTGTTCCAAGTGTCCCATGAAGAGGCTGAACACATTTCAATTCAACAAGCACACATTTTCACAAATTAGTGGTGTTGCCATGGGTACCAAAATGGGACCAGCCTATGCCTGCCTCTTCATGTCTACCTTAACACACCCTCCCCCTCTCTCCTACACTCGTGGCGAGCTGCTGGCAGTAAAACCTGTGCCCCTTGACCCCACCCTCAACTTGAAGTTGCGCCAGTTACGCATTGGTGTAGATTTGCCGCGTGTTCGAGGGTGCAGGGGAGGGAGGAGAAAGCAGAAAAAGATTGCCGTCACAGCCGTCCTCGTTCCTCCCTAAACAAAAAACCACCCCGTTCTGCTGTTGTTTCCAACCTGATAACTGTGCCCCTTCTCAAATCTCCTGTCTCAAGTCGTCACAGCAAACTGGCTCTGGCATTATTTAATGCCCAATCAGTTGGTGCGAAGGAGAAAAGGACTGCAATCAACGATTTTATCGCTGACAATCACGTCAACATTATGTGCATCACGGAGACGTGGCTTCTACCAAGCGGTGACGAAGCTAAGTGCTGTGACCTTTCCCTCCTGGCTACACCACCCTCAGCTTTCCCAGGCCAACCGTGGTGGAGGCATCGCTTTTGTGGTGTCTGACACTATACCCCCCTCTGTTTCCACTACCTCCAACTTCTCCTTTGTCCACTCCTCTTTTGAACTAGTACAACTAACTGTATCTTCCCCAAATCCTCTCTTCACGTCTTCTGCCTTTACCGCCCCCTCCAGCAAGAAAAACCAACTGAAAGACTCCATCTTTCTGGAAGAGTTTCCAGATCTGCTGGAGTACATGAACTGTCTAAAAGGCCGTTCTGTACTGGTCGGCGACTTCAACTTCCACTGGGACAATCCAACTAATTGCAATACAGCAAAACTGATGGATCTGTTTCAGTCCTTTGGTCTGAACCAGTCCGTCACCTCCCCAACTCACCGTTCAGGTCACATCCTTGACTGGGTTGTCCATTCTGATGATGACCTGGTCGAGCCACCCACCACCAGTCTGACCCTGACTTCTGACCACCATGCGGTCTGGCTAATCTGAACACATCTGCTCCTATTAAGCCTCCCAGGTACGTCGAGTCCAGGGCCCTTTGCTTCCATCGACCTTGACATCTTCCGAGCTGACCTGCTGTCCTCCTTCAATCTGTACCTTCACTGTCTGCGGAGCAATTCCATGGCCTACTTCAAGATGTCCTTGATCACCATGCCCAGTACTTAGACGCAAGATTTCCAGCCGTCCACCCTCACCCTGGTTCCCAGCAGTTGGCCCTGAAGTTCTTGATGCTAAACGTGTTAGACGTAGGGCCGAAAGGCAGTGGCTAAAGACAAACCTCGAGATTCACAAACAAATTTTGCGAATTGCTAGTAATGCTGTGAATGAAATTGTTCAAAAGCAAAATCAGCCTTCTACAATGCTAAAATATTAGCATGCACAACAACCAAGCAATTGTTTAAGGTCACTGATACACTCATGGGGAGAACAAAATCATCTCCCTTCCTTCATCTGTCTGTCCCTCTGACATTCCACAGAAATTTTGTGACTTTTTCACTAGCAAAATTAGACTTATCCGTGAAAGTCTGGATGCTCAGTCAGTATCTGAACCTGATATTCCATACAACTCTTTTTCCGGCATTTCATTGACTGACTTTGAACCTGTGACAGTTGCTGTTGTCAAAGAAGTCATCGACAAGACTGTTATCAAAACATGTGTACTGGATCCTCTTCCATCTACTTTATTATCTGCATGCATGGATGTTTTGTTGCCATATATCACCAGTGTGGTAAATGAATCTCTCACTTCTGGTTGTTTCCCACCTGCACTGAAAGCTGCTGTTGTCCGACCTCTTTTGAAGAAAACCCTCTCTTGACCCTGAAAACCTAAAAAATTATCGACCTGTCTCCAACTTGTCTTTTCTTTCAAAGATAATTGAAAAGATAGCACTTCTCCAACTCCAAAACCACCTTGACCAAAACAACTTGCTCTATTCGTTGCAGTCCGCCTATCGCACTGGACACAGTACAGAAACTGCTCTGCTGAAAATAATAAACGATCTTCTCTCTGCTCTGGATAATGGTCAGGTTTCACTGCTTTCTCTTCTTGACTTGTCCGCTGCCTTTGATACCATTGATCACTCCACCCTCCTCACTAGACTTCAACATACTTTTGGCATCTCTTCTCACGCTTTGGCATGGTTTTATTCTTACCTTTCTGGTCGAACCCAAATTGTCTCTGTCAATGGTTTTTCTTCAAGCTCTGCTGACTTGAATTATGGTGTTCCCAAGGCTCTGTCCTTGGTCCCATTCTGTTTGTTCTATATACCCAACCCATCTCTGACATTGTAGCCCATCATGACATTTCACACCACTGCTTCTCTGATGACAATCAAATCTATATTTCTGGTGACATCTCTCTCCTCTCCTCCATCATCGATCGCTCACAGCTCTGCATCTCTGACATAAAGGCATGGATGACTTGCAACAAAAATTCAGTTAAACAATGACAAAACTGAACTGATCTTCATTCTCCCAAAACGGCTCATGTCTACAATCTCTGTTCCTTCTTCTGTCCAACTTGGTACCTCTCTCATTCAGACCTCTACCACTGTGCGAAATCTAGGCGTTGTACTTGATCAGACACTCTCTTTTCAAAATCAGATTTCTTCTATCTGCCGTGCTGCTACTTGGAGCTTCGGCGAATCAGTTCTGTGCGCCACCTTCTGTCTGAAGAAGCCACCAAGACTTGGTTTCTGCTTTCATTCTTTCAAGACTTGACTACTGTAATTCTCTTCTTGCTGGCTGTCCACAGAATCTTCTTGCAAAATTGCAGAAAGTCCAAAATAATGCTGCTCGCCTTGTCTCGAAATCTCCGAAAACCTCTCATGTTTCTCCCTTGCTTAAATCTTTGCACTGGCTTCCTGTTGAAAAACGCATCAAGTACAAACTTTCTTTGCTCTGTTACAAGGCATTGGATGGCTCGCTCCATCTTACCTCTCTAAACTTCTGTCGACCTATACTCCTTCCAGACAGCTTCGCTCTTCCTCTGACACTCGCATTATGCAGATCCCTCGTTTTCGGGCCAGAACACTTGGTGAACGTTCTTTTACTTTTCAGGCTCCTTCCTGCTGGAACAATCTCCCTTCTGCACTCCGAAACTCAAACAGTCTTTCTTCTTTCAAGTCCTCCCTCAAAACAACTCTCTTCAAAACATAATTTTTCTGCTCCTTCGCTGGTGTGTGGGTGTGTGCGTGTGTGTGTGTGTGTTTGTGTGTGTGTGTGTGTGTGTGTGTGTGGTGTGTGGTGTGTGTGTGTGTGTGTGTGTGTGTGTGTGTGGTGTGTGTGTGTGTGTGTGTGTGTGTTGTTAGGGCTTATTGCTGTAAGCGCATTAGGGCTTTTGTTTAAGATTAAGCGCACTAAATGTTCCTTATTATTATTATTATTATTATGGGATACTTGGAACACCGCCTATCAGCACATACACAGGCCCCACACCTGAACTGTACAAAAGGTATATCGATGATGGACTGGGAGCCACATCTATGCCAAAACAAGATCTCTTCAACTTCCTCAACTTTGCCCAGACCTTCCATCCATCCATCCATCCAACTAACCTACACCATTTCGCAGTCCGTAAACTTCCTAGATGTCACCATCTCCCTTGAAGATGGCCTACTCAAAACCTCCATTATCTACAAACCCACCGACGCACATGCATACCTAGACTACTCATCCTCCCACCACCCATACACCAAAGACAGCATCCCATACTCACAATTTCTCCCTCTTTGCAGAACTCTGCTCAGCGAGGAAGACTCCACTATACAAGCAGCCAAAATGTCACAATTTTTCACCAACCGCGGATACCCCAGTTCCATCATCAATGCTGCACTCGCCGCACCACAGCTGTATCCAGAACATCTGCTCTGGAAACCCAGCATCCAACCAAGACAGACAGACCCACAGCCTACCTCCTCTACCACCCGCACACCCTGCCCATCTGTAGGATCCTCAAATTAAATAGGCACATTGTACATAACCACAACCCGCCTTCCATACCAAACCCATGACACATTCAAACGTGATAAAAACCTAGAAGACCTCCTCGTGCGGTCCAATTTGAACAGAACCTCCACAGCTACTACACTACCAGGTACCCGCCCTGCTGTAAACCCAATTGCAAAATCTGTCCCTCACCAAACCAGACACCATCTTACAGGGTCCCAAAGACTCCTTCACAGTCAAACGCACATTCTCATGTCAGAGCCGCAACATTATATATGCCATCCACTGCCAGCTGTGTGGCAAGATCTACATAGGGGAAACATCACGCACACTTGAGACACGCATCTCTGAACACCTGGCTGATATCGCCACCACCGACCAAACCCTCGCCCTACATTTCAACCACACCCAACACAACATCAACCAGTCAAAGTCATGGCACTCTGGCAGTCACAAGTGACAGCTTTGAAACGCACAACTCAAGAATCCCATCTCATGCCAAACTGGACCACTACACCCCAAGGCATCATATCCAACAATAAACTTAACACACTACCCACCATTCTACATCAGTTGGCAATATCCCCCACCAAAACACACACATACACACACACATATACACACACCACCATATCCCTTCACTCACTTCATACAGAAATTACAGCCACCCTCCATCTATTTAATCTTAATTTTGTTTTATCTTTCCCCTTACATTTCCCCCATTCTTATTATTTATCAGTATGTTTTTTAATTTTTTTTTTATTATTTTACTCCAATTAATTTATTCATTTTATTTTGTTTTATTTACTTACACACACCCCCACACGCCACACACCCCCACACCCCCACACACACTACATGCACACACACACCACACACATGCAGGCACACACCACACACACACACACAACACACACACACACACACACAACACACACACACACACACACACACACACACACACACACACACACACACACACACACACACACACATACACACAGCATCACCCCTAAAAAAACCCCCGCTTCTCACTTCATACCTAATCTACAGCCACCCTCCTTCACCTTTCACTTTCCCCACACCCCAGTTCTATACCAATCAACTACCTACCCTCTATCTACCCCATACTCCCCCCCACACAAAATATCCCCCTCCCCCAAACCAAAACCCCAAAAAACCCTATCAGAAGTGTAGGCCCATAGTTGACCCTCCCACTTCCAAACTCCCCCCCCTCCCCCTCTAACAGCCCCCGCTCTTTCCCTTCACCCCCGTATCACCAGCATCCCAACCCAACTACATGATTACACCGGTCCACCAATGCAACAACAACCCACTATATATTCCACAAAATCACACCCACACCACAATTAACTTGCAGCACCCCCCCCCCTTCCCCCATTTCTTTCTTTCTTTCCTTTTTTTCCACTGACCACTTCCTTTCCTTTGTCCCCATTATTGTTCCCCCACCCCACTGTGTACAAGTACACTGAGGAGCTTGTATCTCCCCTCTCCCTCTCATACAGGTATGCTTGGATGTATGTACATATATTTGTCTTGTGTGTGTGTGTGTGTGTGTGGTGTGTGTGTGTGTGTGTGTGTGTGTGTGTGTGTGTGTGTGTGGTGTGTGTGTGTGTGTGTGTGTGTGTGTGGTTTCACAGATTCCCATATATGACCACCATCATTATTACACTATTGCCACCACTCATAAGATATAAGATGTCCTATGTATGCCAGTCTCCCCCTTTTTTGACATATGTGTGCATGTTTGCATATTGTGTTGTGTGTGTGTGTGTGTGTGTGTTGTGTGTGTGTGTGTGTGTGTGTGTGTGTGTGTGTGTGTGTGTGTGGATGTGCTTGTGTACATATGTACCTGCCTATGTACATGTGTGTGCGTGCATGTATCATGCATGCTCGTGTGTGTGTGTGTGAGACGGCGATTATTTCATCTATACAACCTTCACCATCAATCGAGTCATTGATCATTGCCCCCCCCCCCCCCCCAAGGGTTTTTAAAAAAAACTCAACTGGCATTATCATGCCAATGCTATCATGCTATTTCACTTATGGCAATGAACAACATCCAATAGCACTGTTTGTCCCCACTTAAGACAATGACCAATTATCCATTATTCATCATCCCCCTTTTTTTTCCAACCGGCATTACTACATCAATGCCACGACATTATTTCACTTATGACAACCGCCACCCCCTATAGTACTGTAGATCTTATCACAGCGATCAACATCCATCAGTCACTGATCATTTCCTTTATTCCCGCACTGGCATTATCACACTTACCAATACACTCTCCTACTCCTTGTACAAAAATGACCATCATCCTACACCACTGTGACATACCTACACCTTGACCATCATCATCATCCACCCATCTTTGAACACCTGCCCCTTCCCCCACCGGCACTTTACACCATGCCACAACATCATCCCACTTATACAACAATTATCATCATCCTACATGTCTCCAATGAAACATGACCATCACCCACCAGTCATCTACCCAACCCCCTCCACCCACTTTCCAACCTGCAATATTAATACCGTATGCCACCCTATTATTCCACTTACCTCAGTGACTATCATCCTAACAGTACCATTGATCTCACCCATGCCAGTGAGCATCCACCCCTCATTGGTATGTTCCTATGTCCCCCCACCTTGCACCATGCACCATCACCCACTGCATTTTCCACTTGTTAACAATGGTCATCACTCGTGGTACTACTGATTTAAAATTATTACCATTTATCAGTCACTGAAAATACACCCATCCAGTGAACACCTTCATACTGCACTATATGGAAATTAAAGAAGCGGACCAACTGACAAGGGAAGGAGGACAGCAGCCCCAGCTGTAAAAAGGTAGCCTCCTTGGAATAAATCTAACATATTTCCAAGAGACAAATAGGAAGATTACTTGAGCAGCACCCAGACTTCAACAAGAGGGATGCATACTACAATGCCCAGATCAGACCAAGTGAACATTGTTGGACTGAGGATAAGGCTCTCCTGACCTCAACATCACAGGTCCACTATACTCACACCTGTGTCTTTCAAACTATCAATGCAGTGCAGCCCCGAGATACGGCATTACAATATTCA
>JAFLJL010007088.1:13968-18968 GCA_018398815.1 Conus ventricosus | reverse complement strand
GCATTTCGGAGCTGTATATATATTTTCAATACGATAGTTTCTTTTCAAATCTTCTACGAAAAAATTTAGTCTAGGCTTACTTTGATTAAATCTACATTTGTAGATGAAATATTTTGCCCATAGTATAATAATATTGAATATTTCGTCCGTTTGAGTTATTTCATCAGTGCCAAACAATATTAGTTCAACGTTAAATGACATTTCGCACATAGTGTGCGGTTTTCTGTTTAAGTAACTTTTCCAGATTTTTCCAGAAAGTTTTAGAGTAAGTACATAGCCATAAATAGTGATGGATAGAATCTCGTTCGCTATTGCAAAAAGTACATCTATCATTTTTAGTTACCCCATTTGTTTCAAAACAACATTTGTAACAAGGATTCTATGACAAATTCTTACTGAAACCATTTCAATTTTTTTTTCTTTTATTTTATTAGCCAACTTTAAAACCACTTTCCAGTCAACCAAAGTATCAATTTTTTTCTCCCAGTTCTTTAACGGTTTTATATCAAAAATTGTCTGCATTTTCAGAAGATGATTATAGTATAATCTTGAACCTTTTTTAACACTGCATACTATTTGAAGTGCTTTTGGATGTTGATATCCAACGTTGCTGTCTACTTTGATACCTCTTTTTCTCATGTATTCTTTTATTGCTTGTAAACAACTGACGTAACGTAGATAGTTCACATTTATTTTATATTTTCTGCAGAAATCCTCCCAGCTTAAAAAATCACCACTTTCGTTTAGAATATCTTTTACAAGGAAAACATTGTTAAGTGCCCAATTTCTCCAGAAGAAATATGTTTGGTCGATTTTAAAATTTCTCGTTGTAAAAATAGGTTCAGATACAATTTCTTTGCTTTCATTCAAATCGATATTAGTATTTAAATCTGCAAATGCTAGAAATACATCTCTCCAGAAAAATTACATCGGCTGTTAGTGTAGCGTTTTGCTCCATAACTACTGAGATTGTTTACTTCTGGACATAGCGTCTGAATTAGTATTTTCCATTTTTGAGATCCAGTATACAGCTTTCTTATCCATGCTAGTTTTAATGACTTTATAAAAGTTTTTATGTCTGGGATTCCTAGTCCTCCGTGTTCAATGTCGTACGTGGAATATGTTTTTTTTTACTTTTGTTGGTTTGTTGTCCCATATGAAATCAAAGCACATCTTTTGTAGTGATTTAATCTCAACATCTGGTGGGTTAGGTAATAAAATCCATAAATAAACTAACTTTGAAAGAATTAGAGACTTCAGTATTGCAACTCTGCCTAGTGGGGTACACATTCTTTTTGCCCAAATCTTAAATAAAATTTTTACTTCTAAAAGTTTGTCCACTACATTGATTTCCGTTAGATTTGTTTCTTCTTTTTCTTTTTATCTTTACTTTTTTTTTCCTTTAATTTTTGTTTGATTGATATAAACATATATACTTCCTCCAATGGTTTTCCCTCGTCCGTTTGTTGTGTTGCATTGCTGCGTTAGTTCTTTGGTTATATTTTGTTGTTGTTGTTGTTGTTTTTTCTCTCCATTATTGTTCTGTGACTATTTCCGCTTTACTGAGAAATGAGGGGAAAACTGTATTTATCAACCATCAATTTAAAAAAAAAAGCAATGTTTGTGCGTTCCTTAACACACACACACACACACACACACAACACACACACACACACACACACACACACACACACACACACACACACACACACACATAACTCGCACGCGTACGCGCGCGCGCGCACGCACGCACGCACGCACACACACACACACACACACACACACACACACACACACACACACACACACACACACACACACACACACACACATACACACACAAGCGCGCGTACATCAGCACGCCCTGCACGTGTGTGTGTGCACGTGCACACACACACACACACACACACACACACACACACACACACACACACACACACACACACACACCACACACCACACATGCGCGCGATAGATATTTTTTGTTGTTTTTTTCAACACAAATGCTTAAGCTTACCTGCTACCTATTACATACGTAATCCCCATCCTTGTGTGCCCAAAGGAATATAACCCCCCCCCCCCCCCAAAAAAAAAAAAAAAAAAGAAACCTCACCTACACATGTGGCTGCTAGTGAGTTTTTTCTTTCTGTGTATGTGTGCGTATGTAGAGAATGTCAATATACGAGTTCAACCTCACCATCTTATTTTGCACGAAAACCCCCCTTTTCACATACAAATCACGTCCTTCTCATGTCACTTTTGGCCAAAATTAACACCTGTTTTCTAAACAAACTTAACACGCAAAAACAGCAAAAATCGACGTAATCGACACATTAAAATGGGGGGCTTACATGCAAGATAAGATTTGGTGATCGTGAACCCGAATATTGACATTCTCTCCCTCGACTAAGTAAAGCCTTTAAACAACTAGACCAAGTGATCTTACAAGAACGTTGCCCTAGTTTACTGCACTGCTTTGTAGGTCGAGTGGTCTTGTGAGACCACTTGGCCTAATTGCCGGCCCTGTAAACTAGGTCAAACGTTCTTGTAAGAACGTTTGACCTAGGCCGCTGCTGTGCTCCTCTTTTTCCAACTAGGCTTGCAACTGGCTTAACGTCGCGCCAGTGACCCAGACAAAACAAGTGCAAAACCACTGCAGGCATTTCTCAACTTTACACTGGATGGATGGTTCTGCTTAACGTCCTCCAGCCTGTGCAAACAGGACATATGGGACATGTATTTTTGCTTTAGATATAAGTAGTCATTGGGACCGCAAAGCGGTCATCTGAAGATAATTCAGCTGCGGTTGTTTCCAAGGCCATCGTCAGGGCCACCGGGCGGCCGTCTTCATGCTGAGTGGCGACGGTCCTGTGCCGCGTGAGGCCGACTCAGGAGACGCACGAGGCACAAGTCGCCGAGCCGCTGCTCATAGGTCCAGGCCCACTCTGCGCCCAAGTGAGGTTCAATTCCCCCCCCCCCCCCCCCCCAAGGGGAGAGCCCCGCTAGATGTGCAGGCCACTGGGTAGTTCGCAGTGTGGCAGCACCTCGTCGCAAGTGTCACGCCGCCTCGAGAGCCGTCCCCGGCGACACAGGCTAGTCCCGTCGTCACTCGTAGTGCGAGGAAGGAAATCTGTGCCGCCCTACACCCATCTGCCACCTGGGTGCCTTCTGCTGGTCTCTGCACCGACCAGCAGGAATGCCGGATGCCACCAACCGGGCGGCCGTCTTCATGCTGAGTGGCGACGGTCCTGTGCCGCGGTGAGGCCGACTCAGGAGACGTACGAGGCACAAGTCGCCGAGCCGCTGCACGTATAGGTCCATGCCCACTCTGCGCCCAATGAGGAAACGTACCCACCCTCCCCCCCAAAGGGAGAGCCCTGCTAGGATGTGCAGGCCCCTGGGTAGTTCGCAGAGTGGCAGCGCCTCGTCGCCAAGTGCCACGCCGCCTCGAGAGCCGTCCCCCGGCGACACAGGCTAGTCCCGTCGTCACTCGTAGTGCGAGGAAGGAAATCTGTGCCGCCAACACCATCTGCCACCTGGGTGCCGCCGTGTTAGGATTAATATATATATATATACTGTGCAAACTGAAAGCTTTATAATTCTATGGTGTTTATGCATAAGTGTGACTATTATTAAAATTGTTTTTTTATTAAAGCAGAATAGTTTTAAAGGTTAACAACAACTGTGTTTTAAAGTACTTTTTAGTAGCTACTTTGTACAATATTCATATTAAAAGCTTTAGCAAATTAAACACAAAACACAACTTTTAATAATCAATTCTCTCTCACTGATCTATAAATAGATAATTTATTCAGGGGAGGTAATTACATTTTATGCATAATTAAAGGGAGACAAATCACTTTCATTATTATTTTTTGCTTATTTATTATTATTTTTTTTTTATTATTTTGATTGTTAATGATTACTCTGTGCGTGTGTGAACAAGGAAGGTAGAAATCAATACTCGACAACTGCTGCTAGAGAGTGGAAAACCTAGGGCTCAAATAGGTCTCAGCAGTCATTATTGATCTTTTGGCAGAGCGCATTGCAGGGTGTGTTACAGGCCCATGCTGTGGCTTACTTATTTTTTAATTTATGATTTTATTTGAGTTTAAAAATGAAGCCCAAGTAGCTACAGAGCTTATTAAAATACTGTACGAGTTGGATTGGGAGTCGGGAGGCCGATAGAGAAGAGTTAAGGAGCAGGTTTGAAGAATTAATTACTGATCTTTTTGAGCGCATAAATATGCGAGAAAGCGTGAAGCACGCCATCAGTAAAATACAGATTCTTGGCCCAACCAGTTATAAAGTTGTTTGCTATTTTAGTTGATAATATGGCTCCTGAAAAATGTTAATCTGACTGTTTCTACTGACTCTGAAGGAGTAGCTATTCGCTTTAATGAAGATCAGGTTTTACGATTAGAAAAGACTATGAATAACAGCTGAATTTACAATTATTTGTTTATTTATTTTAGATTTAAAAATGGCTGCTGAACTCAGTGAATCTGATTTTTAAAGAATTGTAATGAACTATTTGAAGAAACAATGAAAGTGTTAAACATTGATTTTAGCGAATTTGGGTTTGAGAATGATGTAAACAATATAATAAAAGATCATAGTGAACTATTTAACGAAGCAATCAAAGTGATGAACATTGACTGTAGCGATTCAGAAAAAGCTAAAATATTGGCGGGTGTTATTGTAAGGTTAACGTGTCTTGAAGTGTTGCAACGCTTGGGTGAAGAATAAAAGCGCGTTTACTTACTTTTATTTTTTTTAATTTACGTAAATATTTGAGTTAAAAATGAACCTCACAGCGTGTCTGAGTTTGAAAAACTGCCAGCCGGTGCACTGGTGAAAGGTAGTGCAAACAATTAAGCAAAGTTTAGTGAAGAGACATGGACATCATTAGCCCTCGAACTTCAGGAAAGCGTAGACATGTATCTCTAAAATCAGAGTACCTTCAAATGACCGCCAGCAAAAGTTGTTGCCGATGCATA
>JAFLJL010007088.1:0-10000 GCA_018398815.1 Conus ventricosus | reverse complement strand
ATGCATATTCCAGTGATTTCCACGAATATGGAGTTTAACACAGGTGATAATGTCAATGAATGAACAGAAAAAACAATAGTCACCATACATTGCTTTGATACATCATTTCATCATTTCAATTGATTTCAGGAGTTCTCATTTTCGCAAGTTTCCTCTTTCCCTTTTTTCCCCCTCTTTTTTCTCCCCCCCCCCCCCCCCCCTCCCCTCTCTCTCCCTCCCTCCCCCCCCCCCCCCATCCCTCCCTTCCCTTACACTCAAACTTCACTCTAAGTCTCATTCTCTCTTTAATCCCACTCCCCCTCCATATGCTCACCCTTCCCTATCTTTTTACAATGCTTATGGGTGTCCACTATTTCTTGCCGGTTGTTACTTATTATTGAGGAAACATTAAGGAACAGAAAGAAAAAGAAAAAAAAAGAGAACCAGGAGCATTTAGCTGAAGTTGTTGCTTCTTATGTGTACCGCTTATATTTAATTGCTGAGTATAATTGACATAAATAAGTCAATATACATGTTTAGAAAACAAAGTGTACAACAACCCTGGCTTTGTGACGATTTCCACTTTTTTAAGGCATGTTTTGACAGAATTCGGCATTTACTCCTCAAGCAGACCTGAATAAGGTGCCCATTTTCTTTCAAACTCCAACAGGCGCATTTCGGAGCTGTATATATATTTTTCAATACGATAGTTTCTTTTCAAATCTTCTACGAAAAAATTTAGTCTAGGCTTACTTTGATTAAATCTACATTTGTAGATGAATATTTTGCCCATAGTATAATAATATTGAATATTTCGTCCGTTTGAGTTATTTCATCAGTGCCAAACAATTATTAGTTCAACGTTTAAATGACATGCGCACATAGTGTGCGGTTTTCTGTTTAAGTAACTTTTCCAGATTTTGCCAGAAAGTTTTAGAGTAAGTACATAGCCATAAATAGTGATGGATAGAATCTCGTTCGCTATTGCAAAAAGTACATCTATCATTTTAGTTACCCCATTTGTTTCAAAACAACATTTGTAACAAGGATTCTATGACAAATTCTTAACTGAAACCATTTCAATTTTTATTTCTTTTATTTTATTAGCCAACTTTAAAACCACTTTCCAGTCAACCAAAGTATCAATTTTTTTCTCCCAGTCTTTAACGGTTTTATATCAAAAATTGTCTGCATTTTCAGAAGATGATTATAGTATAATCTTGAACCTTTTTTAACACTGCATTACTATTTGAAGTGCTTTTGGATGTTGATATCCAACGTTGCTGTCTACTTTGATACCTCTTTTTCTCATGTATTCTTTTATTGCTTGTAAACAACTGACGTAACGTAGATAGTTCACATTTATTTTATATTTTCTGCAGAAATCCTCCCAGCTTAAAAAATCACCACTTTCGTTTAGAATATCTTTTACAAGGAAAACATTGTTAAGTGCCCAATTTCTCCAGAAGAAATATGTTTGGTCGATTTTAAATTTCTCGTTGTAAAAAATAGGTTCAGATACAATTCTTTGCTTTCATTCAAATCGATATTAGTATTTAAATCTGCAAATGCTTAGAAATACATCTCTCCAGAAAAAATTACATCGGCTGTTAGTGTAGCGTTTTGCTCCATAACTACTGAGATTGTTTACTTCTGGACATAGCGTCTGAATTAGTATTTTCCATTTTTGAGATCCAGTATACAGCTTTCTTATCCATGCTAGTTTTAATGACTTTATAAAAGTTTTTATGTCTGGGATTCCTAGTCTCCGTGTTCAATGTCGTACGTGGAATATGTTTTTTTTACTTTTGTTGGTTTGTTGTCCCATATGAAATCAAAGCACATCTTTTGTAGTGATTTAATCTCAACATCTGGTGGGTTAGGTAATAAAATCCATAAATAAACTAACTTTGAAAGAATTAGAGACTTCAGTATTGCAACTCTGCCTAGTGGGGTACACATTCTTTTTGCCCAAATCTTAAATAAAATTTTTACTTCTAAAAGTTTGTCCACTACATTGATTTCCGTTAGATTTGTTTCTTCTTTTTCTTTTATCTTTACTTTTTTTTTCCTTTAATTTTTGTTTGATTGATATAAACATATATACTTCCTCCAATGGTTTTCCCTCGTCCGTTTGTTGTGTTGCATGCTGCGTTAGTTCTTGGTTATATTTTGTGTTGTTGTTGTTGTTTTTTCTCTCCATTATTGTTCTGTGACTATTTCCGCTTTACTGAGAAATGAGGGGAAAACTGTATTTATCAACCATCAATTAAAAAAAAAAGCAATGTTTGTGCGTTCCTTAACACACACACACACACACACACACACACACACACACACACCACACACACACACACACACCACACACACACACACACACATAACTCGCACGCGTACGCGCGCGCGCGCACGCACGCACGCACGCACACACACACACACAACACACACACACACCACACACACACACACACACACACACCACACACACACACACACACACACAATACACACAAAGCGCGCGTACATCAGCACGCCCTTGCACGTGTGTGTGTGCACGTGCCACACACACACACACACACACACACACACAACACACACACACACACACCACACACACACACACACACACATGCGCGCGATAGATATTTTTTGTTGTTTTTTTCAACACAAATGCTTAAGCTTACCTGCTACCTATTACATACGTAATCCCCATCCTTGTGTGCCCAAAGGAATATAACCCCCCCCCCCCCCAAAAAAAAAAAAAAAAAAAGAAACCTCACCTACACATGTGGCTGCTAAGTGAGTTTTTTCTTTCTGTGTATGTGTGCGTATGTAGAGAATGTCAATATACGAGTTCAACCTCACCCATCTTATTTTGCACGAAAAACCCCCTTTTCACATACAAATCACGTCCTTCTCATGTCACTTTTGGCCAAAATTAACACCTGTTTTCTAAACAAACTTAACACGCAAAAACAGCAAAAATCGACGTAATCGACACATTAAAATGGGGGGCTTACATGCAAGATAAGATTTGGTGATCGTGAACCCGAATATTGACATTCTCTCCCTCGACTAAGTAAAGCCTTTAAACAACTAGACCAAGTGATCTTACAAGAACGTTGCCCTAGTTTACTGCACTGCTTTGTAGGTCGAGTGGTCTTGTGAGACCACTTGGCCTAATTGCCGGCCCTGTAAACTAGGTCAAACGTTCTTGTAAGAACGTTTGACCTAGGCCGCTGCTGTGCTCCTCTTTTTCCAACTAGGCTTGCAACTGGCTTAACGTCGCGCCAGTGCCCCAGACAAAACAAGTGCAAAACCACTGCAGGCATATTCTCAACTTTACACTGGATGGATGGTTCTGCTTAACGTCCTCCAGCCTGTGCAAACAGGACATATTGGGACATGTATTTTGCTTTAGATATAAGTAGTCATTGGGACCGCCAAAGCGGTCATCTGAAGATAATTCAGCTGCGGTTGTTTCCAAGGCCATCGTCAGGGCCACCGGGCGGCCGTCTTCATGCTGAGTGGCGACGGTCCTGTGCCGCGTGAGGCCGACTCAGGAGACGCACGAGGCACAAGTCGCCGAGCCGCTGCTCATAGGTCCAGGCCCACTCTGCGCCCAAGTGAGGTTCAATTCCACCCCCCCCCCCCCCCCAAGGGGAGAGCCCCGCTAGATGTGCAGGCCACTGGGTAGTTCGCAGTGTGGCAGCACCTCGTCGCAAGTGTCACGCCGCCCCGAGAGCCGTCCCCGGCGACACAGGCTAGTCCCGTCGTCACTCGTAGTGCTAGGAAGGAACTCTGTGCCGCCCTACACCCATCGGCAACCTGGGTGCCTTCTGCTGTCTCTGCCACGACCAGCCGGATGCCGGATTGCCACAAACCGGCGGGCCGTCTTCTGAGAGAGTGCGACGGTCCTGTGCCGCGTGAGGCCGAATCGGAGAACGTACGAGGCACAAGCGCCGAGCCGTGCACGTATAGGTCCATGCCACTCTGGCCCAATGAGGAAAAGTACCCACCCTCCCCACAAAGGGAAGGCCCTGTGGATGTAGGCCACTGGGTTTAGTTCTCAGCAGAGTGGCCGGCATCGTTGCCAGCCGTAGCACGCCGCCTCGAGAGCCGTCCCGGCGAACAGGGCTTAGTCCGTCGTCACTCGTAGTGCGAGGAAGGATATCTGTGCCGCCCAACACCCATCTTCTGCCACCTGGGTGCCGCGTGTTAGGATATTCCTATTAAATATATATACTGTGAATGAAAGCTTTTAATTCTATGGTGTTTATGCATAAGTGTGACTATACTTACAATTGTTTTTTATTTAAAGCAGAATGTTTTAAAGGTAACCAAACAACTGTGTTTTAAGTATTTTAGTAGCTACTTTGTACAATATTCATATTAAAAGCTTTAGCCAAATTAAACACAAAACAAACTTTAATATTCAATTCTCTCTCCACTGATTATAAATAGATAATTTATTAGGGGGAGGTAATAACATTTTTATGCATACTTAAAGGGAGACAATATACTTCATTATTCTTTTTTTGGTTATTTATTATTATTTTTTTTTTATTATTTTGATTGTTAAAGATTTACTCTGTGGTGTGTGACAAGGAAGTAGACATCATCTCGACAATCTGCTGAGATTGGCACAACATAGGGCTCAAATAGGTTCAGAGTCATTATTGATCATTTTGAGAGCGCATTGCAGGGGTGTGTTACAGGCCCATTGCTTGTGGCTTACTTATTTTTTAATTATGGGGAATTTTTTTTTTTTTTACAAATTTTTTTTTTTTTATTTTGAGTTTAAAATGAAGCCCAACTTCGCTACAGCGCTTATTAATATACTGTACGAGTTGGGATGGGAGTCGGGGAGTCGATAGAGAAGAGTTACGAGAGGTTTGAATAAATAATTACTATCTTATGAGCGCGATAAATATGCGAGAACGCGAGAAGCACGATCAGTAAACTACCAGATTCTTGGCACCCGTTCTACCAGTTGTTTGCAATTTTAGTTGATATAAGGCTCCTAAAAATGTTTAATCTGACTGTTTTACTGATTCTGAAAGGATAGTATTGCTTTATGAAGTCAGTTTTACGATTAGAAAAGACTATGGAATAACAGCTGAATTTACATTATTTGTTTATTTATTTTCGATTTAAAATGGCTGCTGAGTCAGTTGAATCTGATTTAAAGAATTGTAATGACTATTTGAAGAAACACTGAAAGTGTTATTAAACAATTGATTTCTGAGCGAATTTGGTTTGAGAATGATGTAACAAATAATAAAGATCATAGTGAAATTTTAACGAAGCAATCAAAGTGATGACATTGATGTAGCGATTCAGAAAAAGCTAAATATTGGCGGGTGTTTTGTAAGGTTAAGTGTTTGAAGTGTTTGCAACGCTTGGGTTGAAGATAAAAGCGCGTTGACCTATTTTATTTTTTTTAATTTACGTCAATATTTGAGTAAAACTCGACCTCACAGCGTGTTGAGTTTGAAAAACTGCCAGCCGAGTGCACTGGTGGAAGGTGTGTGACAAACATTAAGCATAATGTGTAGTGAAGTAGACATGGACATCAATAGCCTCGCACATTCGAAAGGTCGCACATGCTATCTCTAAAATCCAGGTCATACCAGACGCCAGGCAAAGAGTGTTGATGGCATTCTGATTGCATATATAACCCGATGATGCGTAGTATACTAGTTTGGGTTGATTTCAACTAAACAGAAAGAAGTTATTAGCTATCGGACTCTTTAATTTGAATGGGTGATTACATGCTTACCGTATAACCATGAAGTGAAGAAGAAGCCAATTGCGCGGGTTGGCTGGTCTGAAGGAATAGTCTTCAAATTAGATTGGAGACAAACAAATTCTATATTCCTATAGTTGGCAATTCTTTCCCTTCCGCTTCCAAGAGAGTTAGTTTTACAAGTGCAGTCTTAAACATACAAAATCCTGACAGCATGTGTTTTATGTGGTGCGTTTTAGCACATTTACACCTGTTAAAAAAGAACGCAGAAAGAGTATCCACTAAGAACAAATACAAACAAGAGCTGAACTTTGATAATACTTTCCAGTGGTAGTATAGAAAGTATATTCTCAGTTTGGAGCGCAAAACAAACCAATCACATACAACGTATACACATGTCTTAGTAGACCAATCTAGTGCCTATAAGGATTTTCCTAAAGCTACTACTTTAGGCGATCCACTAACAAACCTTTTAGACGTGATCTGCTTGCAGATAGTACAAAGAGCCATTTTGTATTATTCAGAAAATCTGCATATTGCCTATACGGTCAAAGGAAAATTAAACAAGAGCTTTGTAGATGTGTTTGGTTAGAATCCTACTATAGAAGCAGCTGACTAGTCATAAGGAAACATTTTGTAAAAGTTTTGTAGCCTGTGAAATAAACTCCTCACACAAAACAGGGTCTAAAGTAGTTTTAGAATGTACACCAAATGCAAAATGAGCCATACATGGTTTATGTCGATTTTGAATCAATTTGCCCACAGTACTACGGCCCACTGCACGGAACAAAAACAACTTATTAACCGCACAGATCTGGTCTTATGCGTTTATTGTTGTTGGTCAGGACGGCCAACACCAACACCAGAGATTAACAGAGACCCAACGCAGTAGTAGATTTTTTAGAGCAGATGAAAAAAACTTTTGCAATCCGTTATCCAATCAATGAACCTTTCGCCATTGTTCTGATTGAGGACCACGACGCTATGACTCGGCCACGCTTGTTGGATATGCACCAGAGAATTATCGGCGACGCTGTAAGAGACCACGATCACATTACTGGAAAGTTCAGAGGAGCTGCAACAACAAGTGTAATCTTCAATTAGGTTGATCTAAAAATGGAATGCCTATTTCTTTCATAACTTAAGGGGCTACGATTTCATTTTATCATGCAATCAGTGACTTGCATATAAGAGAGGTTCCTTGCATTGCAACGTTCTTCTGAAAGTAATGATTTTACTCTTGACTGTTTATCTGTTTCTAGACTTGCCCCAGCATCTGATGGGAGTTAGATAAGTAGGGAACTTCCAAGTCTTTCCAATCATTATACAATATTTGACCCATCTTTCGTGCGAAAGGCGTCTATCCTTATAAATACATGAACTCGTGGGATAGGTTTGATGAAGACTACTTCCCCTAAAGGCGTTTCTTTTTAGTTTAGAGGGCACAGACATAACTGACTCTGAATATGAATAGCTCAGAAGCTGGACGAATTAACTGGGAAACAATGGGTGATTATTATTGATATAATTGATTGGCGACGTGTGTTTTTGGCAGCCGTTTTGAATTACCGATCTACATGATGGAAACATTACAGCTGATCATCACTTACATCTTGCTCCAGGCGTTCATGGGACGCCTTCTAAAAGTTACAACATCCAGATTGACTTAATATTGATTACCCACACTTCAGATGATTGAAGAGGCCTAAGGGGAGGTTAGCATGGCCTCACATCCTTCTGCAAGCCATCAACACGTACTTAGAGATATATCCCACTTAAACCATCCAACTATCTAATGTTACTTAGAGCTAAAACAATTGTAATGGATGGGCCATGAGCCAACCGCTTATGAGAAACTTTACAATGATAAAAGGGCCCTCATAATGTTAATACTGTGTTAGTGTGTGTGAATGTTGTCAGAGTTCCGCTGATAATCCAATAGGCTTAATCTTAGGAAGTAGACTTGAATATCCTAAAGAATTACACGATCTCTCCAACGATTATCCCTAGCCGCAGAAAGATTACAGATGAGTCATCAAGCCCTAAACATGTGTAATCTTAGACATAAAACTAAATATGTGTGCCATTAAGACTCCTACAGTTTCTAAAGCAGGATAAGTGACAGTGTTCACAAAAAATTATCTTGTAAAACCCTTTATGGGGCCCCTACTAAGAAGAAATGACTTAAACCCCAAGCCCGAGTTCAGAAAAAGACTTTTTTAAACGATAAAACACTGCTTTGAAAAACCAGGCCACCCAAAAAAAAAATTTTTACAAAAGAAAACCAAGCAAAAAGTTGGCCTAAAAACCTAACTATCAAGACTTTAGAAATTTAACGCCGTTGGTTGGCTTTTTGGGGGGAAAAAAAGGATGTTATTTGGACAAACCGGTTTTTTTTCGGTTACCGTTTTAAGTTGTAAAATTTATTTGCAAAATTTTGTACAAAACCTTTAAAACCGCTGTCCCAGAATCTAGTTTTCTTTAAACAGACACTGACTTTTTTATTCTAGCGTCCCAACGAAGACTTCTATAAGATTTAGAAACAGAATGGTTTTAAAAAGGGTGGTGGGACGACAATCGATTACCCCAAAAAAAAACACCTCTACATTCATTGAACAGAAATGTTGAAAGTGAAGGGTGAACTTAAGGGGCAGTTATCAAAAAATTTTGCTTTCGGTAAAGAGATGCTTTTTCCAGCTAGACTTCTGTAATGAAAAAAGCTAAGGCTAAGAAAAAAGTTGAAAAAAAAAATAATCACGCAACTACAAGCAACTCTTCACAAGTAAACCAACTGCTGTTAATAAGAATCACTGCCCTTTCAATAACAAGAACTTACGTCAATCAGTTTTTCATATCTGTAGGAAAATTTGGGAATTTAAAAGACTAACTTGACTGACTTGGGTTAGTACTAACTTTAAAAACTAATAGTACTTACTTAACATAACAAGAACTTTAATTTAAAAACTTTAAATATACTTTTCTATAACTTTAATTTACTTGTATTAACTTGTAAATTTTCTTGCACTTTAAATTAAAAATACTTTCTATAACTAACTTAACTTGTACTTAAAACTTGTACTTATCTAGTTCTTAAAAACTATCCATAGAAAATGGTTACAACTGCAGGAGGTTGTATTTTTTTGCAGAAGCTGGTTTCTTCTTTTACTGTTTTGGGGGGTTTTTGACTTTGCTGCTAAGTATGGCGTTAGCCATTTGTATGCTAACCCCCCCCCCCCCCCCACAAAAAACCAGCAAATACATAATAATACATCTTATCGTTTGATGGGGATTGTGTTGTTTTTAAATTTGTGTTGTTGTTGGAGGCGGCGATTTTTGTATTACTATCTAAAAATTTTTTGTTTTGCTGTTGGTTTGCTTTTCTCAGTCTGTGCCATTCAACTAGTCTTTTGGCCGGCCGCAACACGCCCAGGATTTTTAGACTTTGAAACAATACCATTTGTGGTACATTCACTTGTGGTACATTCTGCTCCTGTGACTGTCCTGCAAGTCTTTCTCCTATCACTCTTTTTTTTATTGCGATTAAATTTAATATGATCAAAATTATATGATTAAAAGTAATTAATTTCCATGATGAATGGGCATAACAAGTCCCAAATCTGTAATACATGTCACATGCAAGAGTTCTAGTGACCCTTTTTTAAAACCGGATCTTTTGATAAGTCATATTTTAAATCTTCTTCTGAATCAACCGGGGCCATCTTACTTACTAACTTAGCATATAGACTAATCATTGTCTGCCCCACTGATCTAACCATTTTTGACCCTAGCTGTGCTTCGTACCTAGGTAGTACTTCTCAACGTCTGAAGTAGACAGTTGCTGAATTGTTCAATACTTAGTTCAGTGCCTAAATACTGTCTAGTTTTTCCACATCAGCCAGAGAGTATAATCTTTCTTTATGGCAGTGGTCTGCTGAGTAGCCACAAGTACCTACGGGGTTGTCTGCTTGCTCCTCACATTTAATAGTTCGTCCAATCCATTATTTAAAAAGCAAAAAAATATATAATACTTTAAAAACCCGAGTTTAATGTGGTTAATTATGCAGTGCCTATCGTTTGGTGTTATAGTTTATTCAAACCCCTTTCAAAATGTTTGTTAGGAATAAAACCGCCCCAAAATGGGAAAGATAGAAGATTCGCCAAAACTAGTTGGGAACCTTATTTTTAGCTTTAACAACAAAAGATTATTTGATTAAAAGCACATAGATGTCTTTCGTATTTTATTATTTAAATTATTTTTTTAGTTAATAAAAG
>JAFLJL010007087.1:0-11042 GCA_018398815.1 Conus ventricosus | reverse complement strand
CTCAGAGAACATGCGTTGCTGAAAGTCTCCTGTTTCAAAAGAGAAGGAGGATAGGAAAACACCACATTCAGGTCTCCGTCCTGTGCCGCTCTGATGACACTGCCTGCATGTAATCAGGTTCTGACACTGGTACTGGAGATGGCCAATCTGTAAACACCGGGAGCGCTGCACTGTGCGAGCGGCTTTTGGCTGCTCCTTGTGATACAGCCTGGCTGTGAAGTTCCCCACCTTCACAAAGCGCTCTAAAGGGATGGATGGACAATTGATGAAAACAAAGCGCCTCCCAGTGATGAAACGCGTTAGCTTTCCGTCTTTGTTCCGTATCTTCTCCATCAGAAGAGAAGACCTGAGTGTGCACCCTAGTCTTTTCAGGGCTGACTCAATGTCCACGTCGGCCACTGAGATGGGATATCAGAAATAAAGAGTTTGGTAACTGGGGCCTCCATCAAGCCCCCTCTCAAAATGAAAGGGTTTTTGTCATGTAGGAACACTGTGTGTCCGTTAAGCACAATTCCTTCAATTAATAGCTGGCTCCTGGCAGACCTAGTCATGGATATATGCGCCAAAGCCCCCTGATCAGTTGGGCTCCAAAACACTTTCACACCCAGTGGCAAAGTTGTAATTTTATTGTATGTTTGTTTGGCCTACTCACTGAGTGTTTCTGATCCTGACTTTTGGAGAGAAAAAATCTCTCTCTCTCTCTCTCTCTCTCTCTCTCTCTCTCTCTCTCTCTCTCTCTCTCTCTCTCTCTCTCTCTCTCTCTCTCTCTCTCTTTGTGTTGATGTATAAGTTTAAAGTTTTGTGGTATGTGTGTTGAGTTGTGTACAGACAACTACTGCCTATTTAGGTTTGATAACTCCATTTGTTTGTTGTTTTTTTTTTTGCCCTTGGTATGATAAATGACTGTAAATTATAAATCCATAAATAGAAAATGAATTGGGTAGGTGTACGCAAGCCTAGTATCCATTGTAAAATGTAGGTAATTGGATTTTGACAACTATTGTCTCCTACATTGTACTGTTTGTAAGAAGCTGTTTCTTTGCATGTGTCTATACAGGCTTGCTCCCTGCGTGTGTGTTGTAGTGAAGATGGAATAAACACCTATTCACCTTCTAGTCACTGAACTGTTCCACTGAGTGAATGAGCCGCACGTTCCAACGAACCATCACCACTCGACCACTTGACTACAATAAGAATGAGTCACTGTTTAGACAGATGGATAGAGCTAACAAAGACGAATAAGTCTTTCGAATCACTGCGAGATTGCTACTTCAAGAGCAACTTTTTCAGAGCGTCAGCAAAGATTTGGCCACTTTTCTTAAGAAAGACAGTTCGATAGCGTTGACAAAATGTGTCAGATGGCGATCAGTAGACCTACTGTTATTGCTCATCTGGATAAAGGTGTTGCCCGCAAGGGGGATTCGTCCCTTTTCGAGTCTCACGCGGCATTTCAAATACATTCTGGACAAGGAAACTATAGAAGAGGAAGCCGCACTTCATTCCAAGGTCCTCATGTTTACACGTCTTTTGGCAACAGACAAAGACCTTTCGCGACGCGCTGCGGGCATGTCGGTTCTGCGATTTCCGTCAGTACCAATATCACCACCGAAAGACCTAATCCTTTCCGCGGCGTGAGTGAACAACAACCAGCATACCCTTTGGTCCCATTCGTGACATGGTCGAAGGTTTCAACAGACTAACAGTATCCAGTTGTCCAACCGACCAACCAATGCGTTGCCATTTTTTTTTTTTGTGAGGGCAAATTCCATTTGTAACGGACTGTCCTTTCATGTAGTGGAACAAAGACGATGTTTTTCCACTGAATTGGATAATCTTGTTTTGGGGCCAGATCAGTCCATTATGGGTCTTCGTTTGAATGTGCCATTAATGGTTTACAATTCTGTTTTGCCGAGATACAGTGCACCACAGCTGTGTAAGGAAATCTTTTGTTCTACCCGGCAGTATCTTGACAGTGATGAAGATCAATCGTTGTAAAGTTGAAACTTTGCCACAGCAAAAATTTCCGTCAATACACCATACTAACTCCGGTCACTTTACCGCCTGTGTTAATGAGATCCATTTTAGATATTTGATTTGGGAAATCTACCAAGTGTCGAGACCTGGTACATTGGGCCGGAGGATCTGTCGTTCCTTTGTCTCATCAGTACAAGATCAAAAGTTGTAGAGCCGGGAAAACAACAAAACCGCTCAAGGTTTTCAAAAACTGAAAATCTAAAATTACGCCAGAAGTTTTGAAGACTATGCATAAAGCGACGAGACATTGACGAAATACTTTCTATGCAAAATGACAATCTGTGATGTACCACGGACAAGCCGACATATATACTGGATCTGACATCCTCTACAGCATGTGAAGCGCTGACAAGACAACAAACGGATTGTTGTTCACAATAAAGAGGGAAACTATACATACGGCCCATGATGCTTGTTCCAAGTCATTGCGTTCAAAAACGTTTAAAAAAGTTCTGAATTATTTTTTTGGCAAGAGTTACAAAAGAAGATACGACAGTATTTCTCTCCGGAACAGTAAATTTACAACTAAAAAAGTGACTCGTCCCATGTGCACCTTTGCACAAAATGCCCCTAGTTCCGTTCGGAAGTGCCATTGACCTTGTCGGCCCTTTCCACCATCTTCCTCAGAATTGTAATCCTCACTTTTGGTGATACAGCATCAAATTTCCCAACATCCCGTGAAGAAAATTGGATACTGTATCTTCGCTGACACTACTCTCTATTTTTCCAAAGTAGGACTTCCCAGAATTTTTGTCGATTGCGGAACACAGTTCATTTCAGAACTCCGGGTGAAGAAATAAACACACTCTCGATCTCTTCTTTCAACCACGCATACCATACCCCAGCCAATGAATGTTGAAAGATTTAACGAACGTTGAGTCCATGCTGAGAATAGTCACGAGCGAGAACCCCAAGAATGGGATCGTTTATACCTGCATAGCTCTTTGCATACAGGAACGAGCCGAACGAAACATTGGGTTTTCCCCTTTGAACTGCTTTTTGGACACTCACCACTTGTCCTTGAGTGATCTGTTAGTCACACAGATGGACAACCAAGACAGACATACCTGACGACAAGAACTTACCATACACGCATGACCTGCATAACCGAAATAAAAGACGCATGTAACTTGCCCAAACAGCACTGACAGGAAAACTGACTTTAAAGGAACTTGCTGACAGAACGCAAAGCACATTCATTCTCTCACTGCCGGGGATCATTAGCCTAAAGAGCATCCCAAAATTCCAAACTTTTCCCAAACTTTCAAAACCACTTCTGATTTTCAAAGACCTTGAAACGCCCTAAAACTGAAATTAATCATAACATGGACACTGAGAAATAAGCACAAACACACACACTGTCCACGATCGGCGTACTAAATCAGCACGCCTAGTGTTTGGAGTAATGGTAAATACAGAAATAGAGAGCGTGTGCACTTGGTGCCGTGTGCATATGTTATAAGAGTGTGTCGAGCTGCCGTGTGTAAGATTAGGGTTTGGTTAAATGGAAGGTTAGTCTAGTAGGGGCTGGAAATAAGACATAATCATTTCTTGAATTCCAAATTTCACTTGGTGAAGGATGGAAGCGGGTGTTGGTTTCGTTCCCGATTGTTTACCCTTTTGTTACTTTGGTTCTCAACCAAAAGCGGGCAGGATATGCTGTTTTGTGTTTCATCCTGTGAGTTGTTGTGGTAAATTGTGTTTTATTGCACGAGCAACAACTAGTCCTTGTCGGGCGGCACGCACAGAGAGCCTGCACTGACCAATTTGCTGTTTTGTGTGTGATAGAGTTCACTTTATTCCGACCAGGCGGAATGCCGTTGGGGTACATCACTTCGTCCCTGGTGTTCGTCGGAGTGGACTACTCCTTGATAGTGCTGCGGCAGCGCCGTTAGTTTTAAGTACTTCGAGTCATAGTTAGTGTGCCAGTCCTCGTCGGGTTTTGGTGCCCTTGGCCTGTGCCGAGTCGGTGTCGTCTTATGTTGCACCACTCTTCAGCCAGTTGCAGAACTGGTGTGTTGAACGTCTGTTTGTCTCAGGTTGGTGAATTTTTAGGTTCATGGTGGTGTTGTTCGGTGCATTGTCTTATTATGGCGATTGACTGTGATAGTTTTTATTGTCCTCATGTTATGTTAGATGTATTATGTTTGTTGCTTACTGGTTTCTGGTATAATGTCGTCTTTTCTTGTAATTGAAACTTCTTGTCACCGTTTGTTTGTTACCTATTTTTCGTATATTCTAAGTATGTACCTAGTGGTATCCAGAGTTCGATTTCATGTGACAGTTGGATCCTAGACAATGTGGGTTCGATATAATAACGTTGAATGTACGGGATGTAGATTATTGGTAATTTTTTGGGTTTTTGATTAGTTCATGTTAATTCTGGGGGTCGGTAAGAAGTAATACAGGTTGCATTTTGTTGATGATTATAGTGAGTCAGGTGGCAATGTTCCCTGCGGAATCGTTAAGTGGAGGTGTGCTCATTTCCAGTTGTAAATAGTAGAAGTTCGTTGAAATTGATTAACGATTTCGGAGGTTGAACTGACAGCATTGGAATCTTACACTGTCAATCCAAGGCTGAATTGTGGTCGGAGTGTATATACGGAGTAACGGCGTCCCCCCCCCGTGGGACCATTTCAACTATATTGGTCTTCTCTACTTCGTTACAGTCATGTTCTCGACGCGGTGTGTCGTGCGCGTGCAGACTTTATCTGTGACGTACGTATTTGGTACAGTACAGTTAGTCCATTATGTTAGAAATGGGTTTTTTTTTTTTAAGTACATGACAGTCGTCACACATTCAGATGTACGTATTTGTGACAAAAATAGGTTGGAGACAGGTATCTTAGTGTAGAACAGTCCCATTATGAATTTTAGTAGTCGAAAGAAGGGTAAGGTAAAGATAAGGCGGTAGCTCACAAGTTGATATGGGGAAAGGAGGGGGGAGGAAAAAAACGGAGGATGTGCAGCATAATATTGTATGAATTATGTGTTGTTGGCATAACAAGGATTAACCACTGGTTATCTAGACAAAGAGATGACTATGAGAGTGGGGTGCGAGAATATTTTGGCGAACAAAATCCATGTTGTGTTGTTATATGATTATAATTGACAGTGCAAAGAGGGTAAGAATGAAGGATTGTGCTGCAGAGCCGATTCTATGGTAGTAATATGCTAAGACTGTGAAAACCTTAAAAATTATAACACCATATGTTCTTCTGTTTTTTGTATTTTGAGATTGTATTACAACTGAGTACTATAGAAACATTTCTTGTGAAATTGCCACATTCCTTTAATTTAATAATTTCCTAAGGAGGCCATGGGAGTCCTTGTTGTTTCTTAGATTGTTGAGGCTCCTAAATTGGGTTATTCATAATTTCATATGTAATAGCTAATTCTCAAAGAATATTGTTTTACGCTTTGTAAGGTTGACAGGGAATTGGCTCTGATAACCCCAAAGAACGATGGGGGGGGGGTGTTACTCGAAATTCAAGGGGTCACTCTCATGCCCGATGAAGTACTACGCAAGTGATATAGGAGATTAAAGCTTTACCAAAGTAGCCTATGAGCTTGATGACTCGGGTAGAAGCAAAATATCAGTATGCATACAGTATGTTCACAGGTATCCTTTCCTCCTGAATTGGGCCAGACACTGCAATCTACTGCCGCGTGCCGGGCGGTGAGCGGCCGGCATTCTGTACCGCTGTATTCCCGAGAGGAACTACCCAGCATCTCCTTTGTGAGCAGCTCTCCATCCTGCTACCGGGGTCTTCCGGAGTTATCCAGCACCTGTTGCCTCTTTCCCTGTCGGCGTCCTGTGAGAGGGCGCTGCACAGCCTTGCCCTCAACCTCACTCCTCATGTCCGGCAGGGCCTTCAGAGGAGGAGGCGTCGAGCACCCGGATTCCGTCGAGAGGGCGTCTGTGTGTGTTGTGGGGGGTGTCGCGCTTATCGCAGGAGGAGTCAGTCAGCGAAGCACGGTCAGCGCCGGGGTGCAGGGTCTTCCGGAGAGTCATCATGTGGAGGGGCCACGTACAAGCGCAAGGACTGAGCTCTCCTGCCGGGATGGGTTGTCACATGTAGGGGAGGGGTAAAAAGGGTGTAGTGTTAGGCATAGAGTTAAGGGTGGTTAGCGCTATCAGCCGTTGGGGTAACACTTTTGGGACGTAGTGCCAGCACCGGTGTAGGGTACTTGCGTTTCCTACGCTTAGGACGCAGTGACCGGAACAGTAGGGGCCCCGGTCAAAAAGAGAAGGGGGGTCACTGGGAAGTGTGGTGGTAGTAGTTTAGAGATTAGAGTCCTTGGGTTGGTCCTCGCCCTATATTAGCCAACACGGTGCGGCTATCACTGCGTCCCTGGTCGCATGATATACCGCAACTGTGTGCTTTAGCATAGGTTAAGGTTCTCAGGTAGTACAGGTAGTGTGGGACAGGGAAGAAGTGGATACCGGAGAGTGGTGATAGCAATTGACGTGAGTGGTGCGCCAAAGTGTGTGTGGTGAAATAAAGAATGCGCATGATTGTAAGCTGTTTAGGCATGTTGTCTGCTCTAGTGTGTAATGAGGCGTGGGTAGGGTGTAGGGCCGCCGCTAGCGACCTGACAATACATAGCATACACACATAAATGTATATATATGAAAGTTCCCTTGGTCTCTCACTTCGGCCTCCAAGACCTCAGTAAAGCGATGTCCTGCGTCTCCCCCCCCTCCGCACCCCCCCCCCCCCCCGCCCGTCCACCCCCATGCCTTTCCTTTTCTTTTACTCTCCCCCTCCCCCCGGTTGGCAGTGTCGCCTCTCTCTCATAAGTCTACCTCTCTCTGGATGTTGTACTGTTGTGTGTATTTGTGTGAGTGTGTGTGTGTAGGCTGGTGGTCCATGAGTGCATGTGATTCGCATTGCATGCAACATTATCAGCATGGTCTGCATTTACCTGAAACAGAATTCCCGTAAAATGATGTCATTTCACTGATGTCACACACACACACATGCATGCATGCACACACGCACGCACAATTCAGACCACGCGCGCGAGTGTACGCACACACACACACATTTAAGAATATACAGTGTTATAAGCCTAATTTTACAATCAATCCAACTGAGTACAAGTGCGTGATACAGTTCCGTAGAGATGTTGCATATGCAATGCCTTAGATGCATTTGCTTTCGATAGCACTTAGGCCCTGTTTGCATGAATGAACAATATTTCTAAACATATTTTCTAAAGGTCAACATTCTGTCAAAGCAATCTCAAATAGTGTAGTGCCACTGATTAAGTTGCCTTTGAGTAATTGACGCTAATGTATGTTAATAAACGAGAGAGCAGACCAATGACCAATGTGTGGGTTTTTGTAGAGTTGATGGACACCCATTTCTAGACACCACTGAGTAAATGTGGTTCAGCTGCTGCTGGACTGTTTTTTGGTTCTTTCTTATGGGTCATTCTTTAGGTGTTAAGCAACCGTCATCTGCTAGTGTCATACACTCGAGCAATCCCCGTTTCTATTGATGTCTGCATGGCTTAAGTGTAAAATGTATAAAACAGGGGTTGAGGAGAACTCTTGAGGTAATCCTAAAGACAGTCTATGTGCCATACGTCATTAACCAACTGTAGATGAGGCTGGCTCCTGAAGTGTACTGGGAAAACCGGATTCTCACGAGAAGTATAGTAGAACCCGAAAACTTTCACAAACGCCAAAGATTGAGCGACAATCTAAGGAAAGTACTCTGCCTAAAGCAAGCAACAAACACCGAGCTGCCTCCCCAACACCTAAGTGTCACGAGCGAAGTTGACAGTGGTCATGCATACAGGAGTGGTCGATAAGGGAAACTGGTCATGGTTGGACTTGGATAAAGTTGCATGAACACAGAATATGTAGTATGTATTATGTATGAAGTATGTATGTGATGTTTGTATGTATGTATGCATTATTCTAAACACACACATGCGCGCGCGGCCCCCAAAAATTGCGCACCACGCACGCACACACAAGCAACACACACATACACACACAACACACACACAGAGAAGATATAAACTAACCACAAAAAGTTAAGTTCACTTTCATACAAATGGGGGCAACATTCATAACTGTCAAAATAAAAAGTCACTGCGTTTGAAGTTTTGGCCAACAATTAATTCCATTCTTTGTGATACCGATCACAATGCCTTCAATCCGAGGCAATCGTTGTGTGTACATTTGATTAAAGTGGTACGTATCCAAATTTGATTTCCCAAAGTCATTGAATCACAAGAAATGGCATACTGATGCTCAGCCAAAAGCCAGTAATGCGTGAACCACCATGGCTGTTCTGGCAAACTCGACGCAGCGAGTCCTCATCGATTGACAGGTTGGTGAAGATCCTCTTGGAAGCGCCTGCCACTCAGCCTGCAGCATCTGGTAAGGGTTGTGCATCCCTGGGAGGGGGTGGCTCCTCTCTTTGTGATCCTTAAGCATTTCCCAGAGGTTCTCTATCGGTTGAGACGGGACTAGCAATGCTGGCCACTCCATTCTGTTGACTCCAGACTGCTGCAGACGTCGATGACCACTCCATGCACCTGTGGTGAGCGTTGTCATCCTGGTAACCTCCCTCGGTCCCATCTGCTGCAAGTGTATCATCAGCAGCGTCAAAGGATCTCATCCGTATCGATGCCAGTCAGGTTACCCAGTACATGATACAAGGTGTTCTGGTGGTGAAGGCTGAAGGCCCCCCAGACCTTACAAGCCTCCACCAATGGCCACCTTTCTTGACATGGCGTCAATAAAGCGTTGCCGCTGGGCGCCTCCAGACGCCTCAGTCGTGCCTCGTTGTGGTGAAGGTGAACGCGTGTTCATCACTGAACAGGACCCTTGGACCATATGCTGACGTGTCCACCTCACTTGATGACGTGCCGCAGAAGGCGGCGGCGTGCTGCCCTAAGGCTGTAGTTAAGCGTTGGCCGTACTGCTGGGCTACGGAACAGAGATTAAACCCAGTAGGCGGTTCCTGTAGGTCTGCTGCTGATGTTGAGTTAGTAGCCACCCTGAACGCTTTGAATTGATGCGAAAGAGGCGGTTCTTGACTGCAGGCTTGTCGTTCAATGAGACGCGAATCGTCCACGTGGTGTTGTCATCTTCGGTCGACCAGATCTGCGTCTTTCTGTACAATCCCATGGGCTTTGAAGGCGTTTGAATCATCGTACGAATGACCGAAATGGACACAATGAATCCCTGCCACGTTCTCCTTGGGAACACCATCTTGAACCGAGAAAATCAGCATATAGGAGAGGACAGAGAGAATAATAGCTCCCCATACAGAAGGACAGAGAGAAGAGCGGGACATATCATCATATAGAGAGGACAGAGAGAATAATAGCATCCCCATACAGAGGAGACAGAGAAATAGGGATAACATCATATAGAAGGACAGAGAATATGGGGGGGGGGGGGGGGGGGGGGGGGGGGGGATATCACATATAGACAGCGGACAGAGAAATCGTGATATCATCATATAGGAGAGGACAGAGAAAATATGATATCATCATATAGGGAGGACAGAGAGAATAGTGATATCATTAAAATAGGGAGGACAGAGAGAATAGTGATATCATACAGGGAAGACAGAGAGAGTACGGGTATTATCAAAACAGGGAGGACCGAGAGAATAGTAATATCATCATACAAGGGAGAAGAGAGAGGTAATGTATGATTTTCTGTCTGTCTGTCTCCCTGTCTGTCTATCTGTCTTCTCTCTCTCTCTCTCTCTCTCTCTCTCTCTCTCTCTCTCTCTCTCTCGCCTCACAGTTCACGTTTTCATTCACAAAATCACGTGCGGGCTTCGTGTCACTCACGAGCACACCCGCGATGACACCGGTGTCACTCCCCTGTTCCTCCTGGCTGAAATTCCCCGGGGGAGGAGATGTTACGCAGGGACCGGCCGTCTACCTATCTGGCTTCTACCAGTCTTTTGTGAATGACAATGGAACTGTGTTTCTGGTCGTTGAGGGGGCGTGCTGTGGTTTGCCGTGTGCTGAACTGATTCGTGGAGGAGAGCCTGTTTCAGTGGCGAAAAGATGAAAACGTTGCCGAGTGATCGATTGCATAATAATGTTTTGAATTCTGTTACTGGCAATAAAGAAAAACGCGCCGTTTCCGTTTCCTTTCTGCACTGGAACGTTAATCTAAACTTAATGATAAGGAAATTTTTTCGTGTGTTTGCTCTTTTGATTTTATATGTCTGGTAGAAACATTCCTTGAGGAATTTAAATTCTAACATATTTGCTGGATTTTCAACAGTTTGTGCTCCTGCAGTAAAATTTACGACTCAGGGAGGCGATCTGGTGGTTTAGTATGTCTGATTAGAAATGACTTTTTACCATATGTTGAACAAGTTCAAAATCAAATCTTGAAACTGTGGGGCATTTCGTATTAAAAAGGACTTGTTTGATCTGGACAAAGATGTTCTATATATTTTTCCTATGTACCTCCTGAGGGTTCGCCGTATTATGTTTATTTCGAGACTGAAAATGGGATAGCGCTTCTGGAGGATTACATAACTGATTGTATATTGACTTATAATGAGTGTATGTGTTGTTGTGTGGAGATATGAACAGCAAACTTCTAACATTTCACATGTTTGTCAGAGAGTAGATAAATGATAAATTTTCGAGTTGCAATGTGCGAGTCATCCATTAAATGTTGGCAGATGTTCCCAGGATAAAACGTTGAATAATTATGGTAAGTTGTTGTTGAATATGTGTACTGCTGTAGATTGGGGTTTTACTTAATGGATTGTGTCATGGCGACCTTGAAGGTCACTACACATACGTTTTCAGAAAATGGTTGCGTGTTAATGATTATTTTATGATGTCTTGTGAATTATTTGCGTGTTTAAGTGATTCGTGTGTGCTGAACGTGTGTGAACGTATTGAATCAGACCATTTGCCTGTTGAATTTCATGTCAATCGTGAAGATAACCCAAATACTAGTTTAGATACGAATACTTTATCATGGAAAAATATGTGTGGAA
>JAFLJL010007086.1:0-5000 GCA_018398815.1 Conus ventricosus | reverse complement strand
GCACTAAGGGATGCACTTAAAACCGCAAAAAAAGTAGATGAATATAAAAAGCAGAGAAACAGAGTATCAGATCTAGTTAGAAAAATCAAAATCTGAGCATTTTAGGAAACTGATAAACGCAAACAGGGATACAGCATCATTATGGCGTGCTGTTAATGAAATAACTGACAAGTCGAGAAAGAAATCAGATAATACTGCGACTATGTGGTCTGCTAACATTTCAACAATCATTCCTTCAGGTAATGAATCAGTAACAACAGCTGCCAGTGTCACATTCTTTAATCGATATGAGACTCCAGCTGTTCTCCAATCGTTTTGCCAAGAACGATTGAATACTAGAGATTCATTTAGCATCCCCTTGCTTGCTATTAATGAAGTTGGTTCCTTAATTTCAAAACTTAAAAATAAAAAAGCAATGGGTCCAGATAACTTAAATGCTTCTATACTCAGCTTGCTCAACCTTACATTGTTGATACCCTTACGTATGTTTATAATTTGTGTATTGATCAGAATGTCTTCCATGTGGTCTAAAGGCAGCAAAAGTTATTCCCTTACCCAAATCAAGAGATCTCACTGATTTAAACAATTTTAGACCAATATCTCTTTTATCCGTTGTATCGAAACCTCTTGAGATGCATGTTCACAAACACCTAACTAAACATATGGAACATCACAAACTGTTCCACCCATTTCAGTCAGGCTTTCGTCGAAATCACTCATGCCACACGGCCTTAACACGCTCTGTGATACATGGCTATCAGCCATCAACGAAAGAAAACTCACTGGAACTGTTTTCCTCGATTTTAAGAAAGCCTTTGATCTTGTAGACCACAACATATTATTAACAAAATGACTGCATATGTTCAAAATCCGGCAGTAGTCACCTTCTTTCAGTCATATCTTGAAAACAGGACCCAGTGTGTTTACTTAAACGGTACTTATTCCTCTGAAGGAATGGTGAGCTGTGGCGTTCCACAGGGCTCTGTCCTTGGACCTCTTCTCTTCTGTATTTTTATAAATGACCTACCGATGCACATATCTCACAAAGATGTCATATGTGATCTGTTCGCTGACGACAGTTCTCTTCACTGTAGTGATACAAACATCATGTCTGTACAAATATCGTTACAACAAAGTATAAATGATGTCTTAGAATGGTGCAACCAAAACCGAATGGTCCTTAATCCGCACAAAACAAAATGTATGGTCCTAGCATCGAGACAGAAACATCAACGACAGCATCTTATGTTGAGCCTAAAATGAGTGAAACCTTGATCGAGCAGGTTACCGAACACCGTGTCTTAGGCGTGATTATTGATGATAATTTTAAATGGCAATCCATATAAATCATGTTTGCAAACAGTTGGCTCGCAATTTGTTTTTGCTCAATAAACTCAGTTATTATGTTGAACCACACATCCGGAAATTATTTTTTGAAGCCCATTGCCTTTCTCACATCAACTATGGTCCACTGTCTGGAGTGGTGCCGGTGAAAATCACATAAAAAAGATCACTCTATGCATAGGCGGGGAATTAAGCTGATTCTTCCCGACAAGTTTCTATCAACCACGGGCAAATTCGCAAAACTAATGATGCTACCACTGCAGAGCAACTGATCTATAATAAGGCAGTACTAATGTTTAAAGTCCATGCAAACATGGCGCCAACATATCTTGCTGAGTTTATCCAATGGCAACAACGCGATATGATTCAATAATTACATTTTACCACGTGTCCGCATTGATTTGTTCAAATCAGTTTTGCATTTTTTGGTCCATCTGTGTGGAACTCTCTTCCTCCGTCTGCCAAAACATGTCAATCACTGCCGTCCTTCAAATCAGCAATACATAAACATTTACTTGAACAATAAATCTACCTTTTGATCATAGTCTCAAACGCCCTATCTTATGTTTGCCTCTATATTAGCTGATGAAAATGTGTATGTATGTATGAGTGGGTGGGTGTGTGGTGTGTGGGTGTGGGTGTACGCGTGCGTGGTGTATGTGTGGGCGTGTGCGTGCATGTGAGCGCGCACGTACGTCTCTGATTATGTTTGTGTAATTTTGTAATGGATTTTTTTTTTTTTAATCATTATTATTCTAATTACTATTGTTATTGTTATTATTATTAATGTTGCTATATTCTTCATTGTTTCTACCATTATTAATATGTGCAGTGTGTTTAGTTGAATGTTGTAGAATAGCAAGGACAGATTGGAAGAATAGGCACTGCCTAAAATCTCTATCCTTGAGTAATAAAGTTTTTGAGTCTTGAGTCTTGAGTCTCTCTCTCTCTCTCTCTCTCTCTCTCTAGGTCATTTTCTTTTGTTCCTCCTCCTGAGCTGCAAGTTCTTAAAAAATGATTACATCTGGAGAAATACCCATGACCTTAATTCGTCATCGATCTCAGCGTGCAGAACTTATAGTATTTAACTTGCGTCTCCATCGTTCTCTCATCGCACAAATGACCATACATGACGTCATCCTCGTTCTCTGTGCGCGGTAATGATCTTGAAATGATTTCACTTCCCGTTTGTTGGTAACCCTGACGACCACCAGAGCGTGCTCATAGACTACACAGGCAACAGCATGTGTTGGGTTCAACACTTTATGCCAAGCGCCTGTCCTCCAAGCGGACATTGAAACTATTGACAACAACTTACGACGTCATAGCGTATCTTTCGTCCTCTTTAAAGCGGAGAATGATGGGGGCTCTAGCCAATCAGATTAATTCATCTAGCACCCCCAAGTAAACTTGATCCTACAGATAACGGTACCAAAGAAACGCACGAAAACCAGATAAGCAAAGAGACGCAACAGAATGAACAGTATTTACCGTAGCATGAAGTGGCGGAGTAGCTCAGTTGGTAGCGCACACGACTCATGATTCTTGTAATCCTGGAGTTGCGGGTTCGAATCCCCGCTGGGCCGTTTGGCAGCCCTGGTATGGCCCTTTGCGGTCGGTTGGGCTATAAGCAACATTACCTGTGCCGTTTGGGTATAAGGGGATTTTTCGGAGTCAACATTGCTTCTGAATCCATTCCCCCCAAAAAAAAACATCCTTCGAACAAGACTATAAACCGATGTTTGTATGTATAGCATCTTGCACACACGTCAAATCCCATCACCAACTTTCGGAAGAAAAGACCAGTTTAGCTGCTGGTGTGGATGACACATTGACGCATAACCCACATAGAAAAAAAATGAAAAATATGAAAGAAAAGCTGAGTGACCGGAAGACTGGATGACGCAGGACACGACTGAATGTAACGCCAGCAGGCAGCTCTTCAGTCAGCGCTACCCGGGTAGGCAGCCCGTCGTGTAAAGGAGGAGCGTGGACTGTGAAGCGTTTAGAGCTTGGTTTCTGAGCAAGAATAAGCGCTACATCAGTACTGTGCATGATAATGATAGTGATGATGATAATAACAACAACAATGATGATAATAATAACAATAATAGCAATGATGATGATGATGATGATGATAATAATGATAATAATAATAATAATAATAATAATAATAAAAAGAAGAAGAAGAAGAAGAAAGAAGAAGAAAAAAGAAGAAGAATAGTAATAATGAAAATGATAATAATTATAACAACAACAACAATATAAGATAAGATAAGATAATGTTGCTTATAGCCAGCCGACGCGAAGGGCCACATCAGGCTGTCACCACGTTAAAATCAACTCACAAGTCATTAAAAACAAACAAACAAACAAAAACAAAAAAACTTTCACACATCTCTTTAAATGACATCTTCTAGAAACGCACCAGAAACTTCGTTAAAAATCTTTCTTCCGTTAAAATCTTAAATCAGATGAAAAATGTTAATCTCTCTCAAAAACTCAAGGATCACGTCAGGCGGGACATCCCTGAACAGGATCTTCATGGACTCCGCTGTAAAATGTTTGTGTCTCACATCGTGCAAGTCCCAACACTCTAAAAGAACATGTTTCATTGTGAGTGGCACATGACATGGAATGCACCACGGAGCTTCTCATTCTTTAAAAGGTACGAATGGGTAAAATACGAGTGGCCGGTGTACAGCCGGCACAGAAGTGTTTCTTCTTTACGACCACTAGACGTAGATGGGAGGAACTCCTTAAGGTTTGGACGGATCTGAAAGAGTTTGTTATCCGTCTGCGTATTCCAATCCTCCTGCCAGAGGTCTCTCACATAATCATTAATTTTTGGGTTTGAGATCTGAGCAGGGATATATATGTTGGACAGTTTCTCTCTTGTGGGATTCTTGGCTAAACGATCAACCATTTCGTTCCCTCCGATACCAACATGACCAGGAATCCAAGCTAGAATAATGTTGTAACCATCCGCTTTCAACTTGCTAAAAAGTTCAAAGAAATGCAAAAGTTATGGATGCTGAAGGTTGCGGCCAGCTATAGCCTCCAAGCTGACAGCGAATCCGACAGAACCAGAAAGTCCCTCTTCGTAGATTGTGAGATTAATCCTCAGCGCCAGAGCCAGAGCAGTAAGTTCAGCAGAATAGACAGAAGCATCTGAATGTATATGTTCTAACAGAATTGAGAAGGAGCCCCCGGGCAATAGGCTGCACAGGCCCCTCCATCCTCAGACTTGGAACCGTCAGTGAAAATTTTCTGATAGGATGGGAATTTTGAACAGAGGTCAGCATACAAGGCCTTGTATGCCAGAGAGCTGGTAGACTCTTTACGAAAGGCTGCAAGATCAAACGAATCTCTGGCGTGAAAAAGGTCCACGGAGGCTGATCCGGAAACTTGGAAAAATCGACACAACTCTAGGTCTAGACCTGCATCCGCACGTGAGGCTGCATACGAAGACCAAACGCGGAATACGTTAGGGTTGGTTTCGAATTTGTTTTGAAACTGAGGTCAAGACACGTCTAGCGGATTCTGCGGTCTGAACGTCTGATATAATAATTTAGAGCATTTTCAGCTGCGTTAGACGTAGGGTTCACTTCCTCTGCATACTGAAGGGTCAAAGACAAGCCTTGATGGGATAGGGG